>JAQIWR010002761.1:0-10553 GCA_034695945.1 Glomeris hexasticha | reverse complement strand
ACGAGCACACTTTCTTAACATGGGCGGTATAGGCAGTGCTCCCTCCATCCAACCCGATATCCTTCCAACCTCCTTGTTTTTCCCACATTACCGAAAAAACCCGGGTTTTTTGTCAACATACGGGCATCAAAGCGCCATACAGTTTTTTTTTAGCAATTTAATATTTTTATCCGGCCCAATCAAACTAAACACATAACAAATCTAGATTCTCTTTATATAACTATATCATTCGGAAATACCTTACCCGGGCGCCCTCTAGTGGTCGGATTCTCGTTAAGGAAAGCAAACAAGGCCACTTGCTTTGTGCGCATAACAAATGAAGGGGGAATATATGTAGTCCGAAGAAAGAGAACCATCCATTGAAAACTCATCTGGAAAAGATGTGGCATCGAGTTTCTTTTCGGTTATAAAAGCCACACATGTTCAAAAACAGCTTTTGAAAGAACACCTTTCATTTACCCTCACAAGAGGGCGCAAAAATCCTTTAATCTCGTACTTTTTATCCCCAAACATCTGCGGTCTAAACGTTAATCCATATACTCTCACGCAAATGAAAACTGCCATCTGCTAATGAAGCCAAAGAAGGGGCAAATAATGTACACTTATTTCATGTCGGTCTAGGGATCGGTCGCTAATTACGTTATCCACGTCTAAAAAAAGCCAAGATGAAATCGAGATTACAGTTCTACATGAGAAATTATACACCCCAATTTTTACAAAATGTAATTATATACGCTAATGCAACCTATCCTAACTATTAAATGCGAGTCAACTTGTTCACAACACGTAAAAGTTGTACTTTCTTCCTACATAATTTATGGACGCTCCCTCGCGATAGTTTTGCAATTTCAAATCTCGCGCTGAAAACTTTTTGACTAAAGCGCCACCTACAATCCGCACATTCCGAACTCCAAATCACATTCCTACGTCTTCCCCTTCTTGCCCAACACAAATTCTTCACAATTTTACCAGCTTCGTTTAAATTATATTTCCAAAACATTCACAACACTGAAAACGTGATTCACTAAAAATTTACCGCCATTTTAAATTTTTAGTGAATCACGTTTTCAGTGTTGTGAATATAAGTAAAAACCGCCATATTCCTCAACTATTTGTCAAATTTTCTACTCAGAGAGCGACTGATAGTAATGGAATGTTGGATTAATCGTGTACTTCCCCACAACAGCAACAACAACAAAACTTCTGCACACATGACCACTCCCTTTCAGCAGTAGGCCTACCTGTTCGGACGACAGGTGCGACTCAACGGCTTCAAATTTCGGAAAAATAATCCAAAACTGGGACGAAAATGACGAGAAATCTTGTCGAAAAACACGGAATGTAAATATTTACCGTCGCTGAATGTCCAAAAACAGCGATCGAGATGAATCAAAAACGAAAGAACCAAGTCGTACAGGTGCGTCGAAGCGAAACTCCTTCCTTGAATCAAAAACATACGTCATCGCCTATTGGTCGATCACCTGCTGACTCACGCCCCGCCCATTGTCCACGCCCACACGGCATCGTTTGTCATGCAAGAAAAACAGCTTCAAGGGGCACTCATAACGAATATAACCTCCTTGATAAAAACCGATAAAAACACAACGGATGTTTATTTTCTTTTTCATTTTGAACGCTTTCATTAGAGCAATGATTAGAGATTCCCACCGCGTTTCCGTTTTCAAATCGAATTTTTTATAAAGGCGCTTCAGCCAACGGATTCCAAAACTCGTTTTCTTCGCATCAATTAGCTATTTAGCTCTTTTCCCAATAATTGCTGCTGTCAATTCCGAGTAATATATTCTGACACACTTTTTTAAATATATTCTACTGATTCTACTTAATTTCAACACGCGCGCAGCATCGATTCTTCCACATTTATCTTCTCGATAAGCTCAAAACTGGAAAATTCAACATGGCCGCCGCATTCCATTCTACGCCATTTCGCTTTTTCAACGCGATTACACGGTAAATAAAACATTCTCCAACAATTTCATATCTCTCGTATCCCCAGACCACACAGATTGGTGGGAGGATTTCCGACAGAAAGAGGTTTGCAACAGCTGCACGTCACGTGCGCACATGTTTGGCAGAAAGAGTAATTGCTCAGCAGGTGATAGGTCCGAACCGCTTTGTGACGTCACATAGGGTCACATATACACGCGATGCCTGTTTACCAAACCCCCTGGGATCTGTTTATGCCTATGCCGTTTAGAAGTGGACCCTCTAGCGGTCAGAATCACCAACATAACTCTCTCCTTCGATATCTAATCTGAGCAGCGCATTGAAGGTTGGCCATAAATAGGATTTGTGGGAGGAGCCCAGGGGTGGTATATGGTGAAAAGGGCGTCAGCCCTATACAAAGAGGATTTTTGTGGCTGTGATTCTAAAACAAGACAGATTGTGTTTACACTTGGTTTACAATACAATGCTGTTTCTATATTTCTTCTACTGGATCTGCAACGGTGTCGATCCTTGGTCGATCGATCAGTAGTGTACCGATCGATATTTCCAAAATAAATATGAATGCAAAAAAGGAAAAACGCATCTTGCAAGATTGTGAAATTCATAATGTATATGTATAATATTAAATATAATATGGAGCACAAAAACCGCATTTGAAAGAGAAAATTACGCTATAATTCCATCACCCACTTGTCAAGTATGTCTATTATTCAGAAATTAAGTCCAATTAAGTGGATGATGATAGTCGTATAACAGTTGTGGTAGCGGGTCAGGAGCGGTAGCGGTCCAAAGTTTTTCCTTGGAATATTTATGTTCCAAGTATGTTCCAATAACAACTGATAAATTCCCTAACTTTTTCTGACCACTTCCAAACTTTTTGCACGCTTTTAGTACTTTTATTGAGGGAATTTCCATGTTCCAAAAAACAGTGATTGCAGAAATTATTTTTGTTTACGCAGTACATCAAATAAAATATTCCCTAATTTACTTCTTCAACTAATTTCATCATTGAGGATTATAATAATCTCCTTAACGCATTATAACCTCATTACGTTTATCCCTGCAACTAATAAAAAAAGCGCTACGCAATAACAAAAAGAATGCAAAACATTCACGAAAATCCACGCAAAAATAATTCCAACTATTGCGAAATATATCCTGCTTAGCAACATATATGTATATGTAATAAGTAATCGCACAAACAATTAAACTCCTATTAAAATCGGACTAATAGTCGGACTTATCAAGGGTGGATCTAGACCCGGACAATCGAGCAAACAGAAAAATGCGGCATCACAATGAAATGCCGGGAAAACGTTCCACCAAACAGAACGCCGATTTGAAAGAACAAAATATTTGTAGGCCTATACTCACACTTTGCGCGTTTTTCCGACCGCTACCCTTACTTGCAGAAGAGTATATTATGCGGGAATTATCTGCCGAAACTAGCCGCCAGTCTGTATTCCATGAAGGCGAAGCGGATGACACTTCCAAGGGGGAAGATCCCACGCAAAACGCCGCCAAAGATGCCGCACGAAAGACAGATGAACGCCGCACACGCTGCTGACTACTAGCGCCGCCTATCGGTGATGCTGGATATCACTCCATGCCGTCAGGCGTTTTATCTAAAAAAATACTTTTCAGGCAAATAAAGAAATACATGTAAACTATAACCCCACACTTTCACATATTCTTGCTATTAATAACCAAATAATGGCTCAAACTTTTAGATTCAGAATTTGTATCGAAGATTGCTTTATTATGCGCAAAAGCCGTTGTCAAGCGCCATCTACCAGCGATGACAATAAACAAAGCTTTGCCGGCTCGTCGTTAGTGCTCACGCTCAATCATTTCCAAGCTGCATTTCCGACAAAATGCTTATAAAAGTAAAGGTATGTTGCTCGCATATTTCTGTAATTGCTTACTAATATGTTCGCAATAAAATTAAGTTGTTTTACATTTATTTCAGACATTAACTGGTAAAGAGGTAAGCTAAGCCTAATTGGTTGTATCTTGGGTTGTATAAAACGGTTCGAAGATGAGGATGAAATTATTGCTAATATCCCTTTGTATACTTACGACGTGAAGATAGAGATCGATATCGAGCCCACAGACAAGGTAAATTAAAATAAATTCTTACATAAAAAAAACCTTGTAATCCCGTGCGCGTCTTGCATGGAAATAAATTGCGCGCAACATTTGCATACAAATCCGAATCTGAAAGTTGCACGCCATTTTGTTGTACGCAACAAAGTTGCGCCGCTTTATGTTTACGAATGTATTTTCCCGTATTTCCAACAAGGTGGAAAGAATAAAGGAAAGGGTTGAAGAAAAAGAAGGCATTCCTCCTGCCCAGCAACGGCTAATCTTCAGTGGAAAACAGATGTAAATTATACATTACGGGGTACTGTTATTGTTCAAAATAAGTGAAATATTTTCAAATTAGGAATGATGACAAAACCGCCGCTGATTACAAAGTACAAGGAGGTTCAGTACTTCATCTCGTGTTGGCTCTTCGAGGAGGAAATTCACTCTGACCATTCATTTTTCTGGTCAACTGCAGAAGATCTAATTTGCCGCAGCGACTCGCGAGTATATTAAAACCAATTCTGAATGTAAACCGTGTACGGGTGAACCTATAATGTGAATTAGTAATAAACAATTAAATTCATTTCCAATTGTTGTTTCTTACGACAAATTTATTGTCAAGAACTTTATTATTAAATACGTACCGTTAATTGAAATTCTTTGCGAAGGTAATAAGCGCAAAAATATATCACACACGTACACCATTTCACAGCTGCAAATTCAACAGTAGATGGTGTGAAATAATAAGAGATTTTGTGTAGTCAACAGCAATGTGCGTGTAAATATAAATTGACAAAAAATCACCTCCCTTGGCAAAGAAAGATATTTCCAGCATAATGTATTACAAATGATATGTGTACAATTGTTTGTGCTATCAAAGTACAGCAGGTACCGCCAATTATCACATGAACCGGACAGTGTATGAAAATTGGATTAAAAAAATGTATTGGGCCATTACATTACGCAAAGTTTTCTGTCAACCGATATTTTTTAAGAAAAAAGACGAATTAAAAAATGAATATTATATAGTAAGAGATTGATTTCGTATAATATGGTGGCACAAGTGTTGTAATGTTCGGCACCTGAGCTCGGAGGACCGAGTTGTATGAGCAAGATTTGACTTATATTTCCTTTCAACTATTTTACTGTTTCATAGTTGAATGAGTGAATAAACTGGCCATTTCACGTTCTGTCTCCCTTTCAGGTCTTCCAACTCCATCACGACCAAACATTCGCAAACTTTGGCTCCGGAAAGCTCGAGAAGTTGACAGGAGGCCCTCAAGGTCCCTTCAAATATTTAACATTGTTGTATTTAAAGTGGCAATTATTTTTTTTGCAAATGGAAGATGTTGTTCCCTTTTTTTCAGTAATCTTGATAAAAAACGAATTAAAATTCTTGTTATAAATTAATTATCTAAAGTAAATATACCTCCCGTTGCAAGTAGATCGTCTATGACGACACACTTCAGGCCTTTTACGGATCCTTTTTGTATTTCCAGGCAATCCTGAAAGCAAAGAACCAAAATTCGGGAAATTCACATGCGATGGAATTCGAACGTTTTCAAAAAAAGCGCGCGTGCAGATTTCAGTCACCAACTACCGCTACCGCAACCGCCTCCTCTCAACAACGAAAACGTACCGTTCCGTACTCGAGATCGTACGTAATCTTGTGCGTTTCGCCCGGGAGTTTTCCTGC
Source organism: Glomeris hexasticha (assembly GCA_034695945.1). Lineage (NCBI taxonomy): Eukaryota > Metazoa > Arthropoda > Diplopoda > Glomerida > Glomeridae > Glomeris > Glomeris hexasticha. The sequence goes on along the minus strand of JAQIWR010002761.1, from coordinate 4,804 downwards.
CTTCCTGATAGGTATGAAAGGCTTCCTAATTGTTAGCGCGATTAAAGGTGCGATCAAAAATCCTCTAGCCTCGACGCCAACAACCGCATCGACGTCGTCGTTTTTCACCCGCTCCTCCAGCAAAGAAACCAAATCGCAAAGCACTTGCGGCTTGTAGAAAACTGGGAATATATCCCTAGAAACGTGCCCGTATCAGACGCAACGAAATTATCAAATAATCGGTACGGATTTAATTGAAGTCACCGACAACCTGAACACGACCCCCGATTTCGGGAAGTCGGGATAAGCCTTAATTTGCTCCACAACTCTCTCCAATCGACCGTCAGAACTGGAATTCCTAGTCGTTGTAGTTAGATCCATCTTGCCCGATACAATTCTACCGGATTCCGATAGTTTTTCGTGTAATAAATCCTACAAACACCGCCAGAATTTGCATGGAGAAGACAGCTGAGAAAATTCGACCCGGCAGTTGGCTGAAAGTACGCGTTACGACCGCTACGTGGCGCTCCGCCGGTTGCTTCCAGCTAAGCCCCGCCTTCGTACAGAGTAGAACGAAAAAGAGGCGTGATGAAACTTGATTGACAAGTGACCCTCTCAGATACAAAATGAGTTTAGAGAAGTCCCTTATTAGAGATTTTCGTCACAATAAAGCAATATACTACAAATTTTCCAAAATGTCAAATTATACAAACTTCTAAATGCATACTTTATTTATCCATCGTAATATCTTGTAAACAAAAATTGAATAATCTCATCATGAATCTCCACCAAGAACACAAACCAATAAACTATTGCGGGGCTTGCAAGATAACCTTTGTAATATAGGAACACGTAAAAAGAATCTCTCTTATATGAACTCGTACACAACTCGCGCAACAATGAGAATTAATTAAAGCGATACACGAGTTGTGAATTACAAATCATATGAACCGGTTTATATCGAGAGACTAGAAAGATATCAAATGAAAAACTGATGAAAGGGCCCTTGTCCAAATAAAAATACATAAGCAAATCAATTTGCAGATGCCTCTTCAGCGCATTCTTTATCCTGAAACTCGAGCGAACCTCTTCGGTAGTTCCCCGCGGAAGCCGCCAAGTTTCTCGCACCGTAGGTTCTCTTGTACACCACCGGGTCAAAGTAATTCATACAGCTTCCCTTCATATCAAAAGTTACCAAATGTTAACAATTAATTTGTCATTTCGCATTATATCCACGCGTTACGACCAACATTTACAATTTTGATGATGGCTTCCAGTTCGATCGGTATGGTGGTGTAGCCGATGAATGGATTTTGGTGACTGCGGGGAGCCAGCGACAGATCCAACAGCTCCTCTCGGGTGTAAAATAGGGTCTTCACTTTTGGCTGCACCTCCTGGGATGGACCTACAGCCGGTTGGTTCCATGATCCAACCAGAAACGCTTCCGACTGTTGACCCAATCCAATGAATTAAAACAATATCGAGAAATTCATCACATAATTTAACGCCCACTTTGTGAAAGGAATCCAAGGATGCGCTGGTACGCAACGGTTGCCTTATGAGACTGCGTCCACCATTGAAACCTACAGGTATAAAATGCCCATTCAATGACCACGCAACTAAACCAAATTTCTAAACTAACAAATCAACCGACCCGTTTTTGCAAGCTGCACGCCGAAGACTCTTGCCACATTAGCCACCATGCCTATTGGATGATCTTGCTCTTGTTCATCTTCTTCGTCTGCATCATCTTCTGAAGCTGAGCTGTCAGTGTCCGATGAATAATCGACCTCGCAGCTCAGTCGATGCAGAGGGATGCGGCCGGATCCAACGTGACCGTTCCTCGCAGTCCACGGAGGAGCTTTTCTCTCCACCGCCATTTCTCCTCTTCCATCCTCTATCACTGCATCCTCTTCGTCCACTTCAAGGGCCACCTCGGGGAAGCCATGATTTTCATCCTACCGGTCCAAAAAAACATTTTTTTAATTTTACGCCAAAACTAAAAGCCGATTAGTTCTTACATCGCAAACTGTTCTCTCGGCATCTCCGGCAAAATATTCCTCCAGAACCAACCTGGCAGTCTGTAAAATAACCAAATCTTGCGGTCAAACTGTTCTTTTCCAACTTAGTACAACGCGAGATTCTTACGCGGGTAAGGTCGAGTCTGGCACCGGAGAGTTTAAGGACATCTTTGCCAACGGTGATAGTGTAATTGTACTCGCTGATGTTCGCATCGTTCATGGACCGACTATGCATGAGGGTGCCAACACCTCGAACGCCACCACTATCATCCGGTGTGTTCTCATTGCTCTGTTAAAAGAAAAACAAATGAACAATGTGGTAATTTACTTTTGCAAACAACGGCAGTTCATAATTTTACCCTTATCGGTGATGCATTTCGCCGGATCGTTCCTTCGATTAATTGTTTGGCTTTCCTGAAAAGTTCGCATACAAATTGTCACCCTACATGTACATTCATCACAATTAATTTCTTCTAACTCACTGGATCGATTCTTCCTGCGCTCCTGTAATTTGCACTGGACGGTCCTTTGCTCCTTGCGCAACTGCAACCAAAGAAAAACAATTAATTGGAATACTAATTGAACACGCAAAAAAAAACATGCGTACAAACCACGTGCGTTAATTACACACGACAAACACACACAATCCAATCAGATTAACATCTAACATCCTACTCGGTAACCTTTGCGGGGAAAATTTGATAAAAGCGTAAAATACAATAACCATGCATTTTTCCAAATGCATCATGCCACACTGACACACCGATCATCAAAATCACCTCGCTGGAAGGAGATGACTGTATTGCTCAACTCTTCTATCATGTGAACTCGCCGGCCCTTGATCCCCATCACTTTTCAAACAATAATCATTTCTCAATTGTCAGCGCCGAGAACTAAACCTAACTACGTCAATGGACCTTATGCAACACATCTCTATTAAAATCTATTGCTGATATTCCACAAGGTCCACTGATACCCAACAATAAACACCAGTTTTCTGCTTTAAATGTTCCTCTTTGATATATTACATGTATAACCCTGATTAATTGCACCGCACCTTTTCCAGAATCCGAATTGCGTATTATGATTTCATCCTTGAAATAGTTTTTGGCCGCAACTTTGGTAGGTTTCGGATACTTTCCCGAAGACTTGAGTACTTCTCCAGGAGCAAGGGCACTGGGACCTAAGGATGACACCAAGGACGAGCAAGACGCGGACTGCGCCAGGGGCACGAGGCCGTGATTGGCGACGGGGGTGAAGACTGATGACGCGGACGGTATTATGCTGGGTGTTGGCGAAGAAGCCACTAACTGCTGCTGCTGATGCTGTTGTTCGTTTGCCTGAAATTAATGGCATCATTCCAACATCATCCTTCACGTAACACCGTGAAGTCTTACTCACCTCGGCTTCAATGAGACGGCTTCTGTAGTGGTTGGCCTGATTGTCACTCGGCCTCCAACCCATGGCTCGAAGTTCTATAATCTCCAATAGTTTGAGTCTACACATTGGTTCAATGTTGTCCTCCCTAGCTGCATCTCGTAAAGTCTTGAAGTATCTGTCCAGTTGATCTACGGCAAATATGTATTAGACCAAGAACCTGCAGTACGTACATATGTAACTTACCAATATTTTGAGATTCCAATTTACTGCCGTAATTCTTTAGTTCTTGGCACACCTTAGCTATTATAGATGCCAGATTGTGGTCGTAGTTGTTTTTATTGATTAGTTTCACGATCGATTCCAGTTCCAGAACAATGTTGTCACCTGTTCAGATGAAACAAGAACGTGTTTATTATGAAATTTGAAAAGCGTACGTGACTATTTTTATTTTTTGTACATGGGTTTGCAGCAGCTTCTAAAAGTTGGTCCTTGGGATTTGATGTTTCTTGAAAATTGAATTTCAGGGGCCGTGGCTTCTCCAACCTCCTGACGGTTTTTGTCGAAATTTTGCTCGCCATTTTTCCACTTTGATCGCCTGCAAATCACAGAATAGAATTAAATATGGGTTATTTACCAATCGTGATACATGCAACACATATGGTTAAAATTAGCCTCCGGATTCTTGCTTTATGACAACACTGCCCGTTTAAAAAAGAAAATTTATGGTACGGTATGTCACAGCTTCCCCATGAATAAAATAAGCCTAATTAATGCTTACAGAAAATGGAACGTTTTTTTGAATCCAAGATGCCGGTTGAATATTATGAAATTTGTGCAATTTTTAGGAAAATTGAGCACAATGACAGCGTTGACTCAGCGGTCGTCGTCCGAAATGGAGGTGGGAACAGAAGGAATCACGAGGTTTTCAGAAAGTTAGGTTAAAAATACTCTAAAAATAGCATCGTTCCGCATCCAAGTTTCCATCTGCGTTTTAAAACGCTACCACTGATCACGTGTTTTCCCGCAATAACAACGCACTTGGCGCGCATTTTCCGGCAAAAAACAACCGAGCAAACATTCATGGAGTGTTCAATCGTAGATTTTATGATAATATTGACACGTACACGAGGTAATTAAGCGTAAAATTGACAGCGTACCGAGTGGATCCGCCCGTCACGGAGATCAGAATCCAGCGGCGATGACGTCACCACGTTCTATTTAGTTGCGGGGAGTTTCGTCGCGCAACGGCGCTCGTGCCAACGTCGTAAATCTTAGACAGAGAAATAAATAATAAATAAATTTTGCTTAGTGGCGCCATCTAGCGCCAAAGTAAATAAACTGGTATTTTTAAAGGGACAGTCCAGGCCAAGAAATCGTTTTAATATGTTATTCAGAGTGAAAAACTATACAGAATGGCTATTTGG
>JAQIWR010002760.1:0-10555 GCA_034695945.1 Glomeris hexasticha | reverse complement strand
AGTAACTACCCAATTTAAGCAAATTGGTTAGTTAATTATACTTAAAAATTATGTTCAAATGGAATGTTATTACATACAATTGCATTTCCAAAGTATTTTTATTTGCCCAATTTTTGCAATTTCACTGGTGTCCCATCAATTTAAATGTTGAGCACTGTATCACCACTCTATGAATTATATACTGCAGAAGCTCTCAAATAACCTGTGTATGTTGACCACTAATTCCAGTTTCATTTTAATTTCATTTGAAACGGAAATAGGAAATGTCAGGAAAAGTGGGGGGGGGGGAGTTGGGGCATATATATAAAAAAGGACACTTGAAAACACAAATTGCCTGAACCCCCTGCTGATGGGAACCAGACAGGGCCAATTTAACTCTCGTGCTTACTCCCTTGTTTGGAATCGGTGATTGATTGGACTACTATAAAGCAATACTATAAACGTGCTTGTCGGCAACACAACAGTATACACACACAACGAAATATTACGCTGCAGGGCCAAAATATAAAAGGGGATATATTTGTTGACTCTCCTGTGTATTTTGCGGGTCGTCAGTTGCAAATGACTAGGCACAAAAGCCATTTCTACATTTGTCTATAGGTGCACTACACATAGTGCACTGTATTGTTTGAGCACGCAGCGCCACCAAGCGGCGACAATCGCCGATCGCTATCATTGAAAGAAACAAAAAGAAACTCGGTTGGTGAAAGTGTTGGGTGTGTGTGTGACTGTTTTTACAGATAGACTCGTTGATCTGTTGCCAGTTGACAGTGTGTTGCAGATAGTGTAACAAAGTTAAAGTGTCACTGAAAACATCCTTCAACTTGTCCGCGACTTTAAATGTGTCCTATACAAAGAACACAAGAGTTGGGCTACTACTACTATACTGCTCACAGCTGTTCCCATTGGTTGTCACCACCGTTTCCTCATGTGTTAACAAGCACGTTTTAACAGGTCCACCTTGCTAAATAATCACTCGTTTTTCGCACCACTCACCACCAATACAATGTGTAAGTCCAAGGAAACGACTGACAGACAATATTTAGGTTTGCCATATAGTAAGTCTGAGAAAACTTCATTCTCAGAAATTCTGTATTGTTCATGCACTTAACAAGGGGAAGGAGGCTATATTAGTTTGTCCCCTTTTAGATATGTTAACCTATGGAATGGGATGGACAACGGAAACAGAAATTATAACGCTATTAGCCCTGCTGCATGCATGACAGCTGCAGGGCGTGATTTGAACATTAAAAAACAAACAGTATAAAAAGTGGAACGGCCAATGAAAACACTCGGGTCATATATCAAACGTTAAGGTTGAACATTTCGCCACATTTGAAATGGTTATCATCGCTGTCTTGACTTTGTCTTACTTTGTCTATATAGCTCCACAATTGGAAAAAGGATCTTTTGTAAGAAATAGCCTCGCCCACCATCTCACGTCCATGGGTGGGGGTTAAACAGTTTGCCAGCAATCATATATATATACGAACCAAAACACCTCACAAACATGGAGCTAGGGGGGAAAAAAATCGAACTCAACAAGGGCACACGAAAAACTTACTAACACATACAAAAAAATTTGGCCAGAGAAACTTTTGAACAGCACGTCAATAAATAATTGACCTTTCACCTCCACAAGACGCACCACTTTAACGACGATGGGAACTTGTTGCGGTGGGAATTTTGGGACCTCCTGCGTCGGCCCAACAAATTCATTTCACATGCAACACTCATATTTTCAAACCAAAACCCCCTCTAAAGCTTCAAAATCCTATTACATGTATATCCAAGGTGCAACTACACATTTCACACCTTCAGTAACTTTTTAACAATATTACCCATTATATAATTCAGTGCAATGTTTAGTTTTGCACAAATAGCCACAAGTTCAGTTTATGCATTGTCATATTGTTTACATATGACTTGCACGAATCCCAATTGTCATTTCCAAAAAGGGGTTTGCCTATAGCTGAAAGTTGTGTCGTAAAAGGATTCACAGTTCAGTAAACTAACTGTGTAACAAGTGAGGAGGAACAAGTGATGAAATATTAATTATGCAATTAAGGAGAAATGCTTATTTATTTATTGCCCTGAACAACTTTTGTATAGTGCACAGAAAAGACGAGGGATCGTGCGTAAATGATGTCGCATATTATATTCAGGGGGATCGAACGGCTTGAACACGGGGTAAAATGCGAACACTTTATTATAAAACGTGTTTAAAATGTGTAGAAAAGGTGTTCGGTGGAGCGAACAAGAGGCTTTCCACCAGCACCACACCTTTTTCAGAGTGGGCAACTTCATTTCAAAGAAGACAAACGTCAAGATATAATCGGGCAAACGTGAGAAGCAAAAAGAATCAGTTTAAGCAAATCAAAATGCCCCCTTTCCACAAAAAGCCACTGCTCAGCAAAAACAAAAGCCAGCATTCCTATGCTGATAACGAGAAGAAAGCGGCTTGTGCATTATGCAACAGTTTGCCAGCTAGCATCTAACATATGCTAACTTTTTAATTGGCTCCTTTCACACTGCCATCGTAATGAGAGCACCTTTTTGCATGCCCTGCAGACATCATGCATGAACAGTTTACACCGATTTTTCCTCCATCCACATGTCATCCCTACAAAAGTCTAAAACACCAGCATTGTGCAATTAACGATCGCAATGTCAACCCTAACTTAACTTTATAATGGCAAACTGCTAATGAGGTTACCCCTATACATGCAGTAACATTGACATCTTGTCTTGTACATATATTACATAAATAAAAACACTCCAGAAACTTGACAACAGTAGCTGCAAAGGACATGTACCTATTTTCTTCCAGCTAAACTGATGAAACTTACATTTTCCATTCAAAAACAATCCTTTTTTATCCTGCTTCTCATGGTTTTCTGTGCCAAGGCTTACAGTTTACAAACTGTTCCAAATGTTTTCTTTTTTCTTTACCTTTTCCATTACACAAATACATCACTAACTTGTTCCCAGAACATGTCTTAAAAAATGCTAATCATTTACTCAAGTTCTTCTGCCTAGTTTTTCCCCCCACAGTGAATCTGAATTATTAATTGTTATAGTGTTGGTGCTAACTTATTCAATGCCAACCAGTGTTTTCTGGGAGTGAATTCCAAAATGGCGTTGTAATTAATTGCAGTGAAGATAGTCAGTCCGCTCACTATTTGAGGAAAGGGAGATTAGTGGTTTTTCATGGACCTCCCTCAGTGTATGCCTATGTGTCTGTGTACATGTCTGTATGGTCCTTGTGCCAGGGCACTGGACACAGTTGGATTTCGTGGAATTTTACGCCGGAATTCCTACTAAAGATGGCCGCCACAATGTTAACTGCAAACGAGCCAATGGTGAAAAAGACCACCTTCAGCATCACCACCACCACCAGAGGTGATTTGGGGGTAAAAAGAAGTGGGGGTAGAGGGGGGTGGGGGAATAGCTCAACAAGAAGGGAAAAAAAAGGAGGAGAAAAACATGGTAAGGTTTGGTCTGTTAGCGGTTCGTCATAAAAACAAGGTGGTAAATGAAGAGACCGCCCCCGCAGGGCTAAAGTAAAGGTACATTGCTTGAATACCCTTACAACATCGAAAACGGCTTCATCTCGTTAAAAATGAGGGGTTGAAGAGCGCCACTTCACACCCTAGTCCAAATCCAACCACGCCATCTGCTCACACACAGGTATAACTTGGAAGGAAGAAGAGAGAGAGAGAGAGAGAAAAAAAAAATGCCAGGTATTTGTCCTCTCAAGTAGTATAGGTATGGAGTGAACTAGGAAGGCGGTGAAGCACAGTGCAATGGCGACACAAGATATGGGCAAAAAAAGGAAGAAACAAGAAACAAGAATCACACGCCCACCCACTAAGACCTCACGCATTTCCAATACAGTACCTACCTAAAAACCCACCCTCCCCCATTTACTTACAAAACAAAAACTCGTCTTACTTAGCAGTACAGTGAGGTAGGTTCAATTAATTCACGTCATGTAAAGCGTTCCATGCAACGTTATGAAATTCCAAGTAGGTAGGTATATCAGTCACGTGTCTTGTCACAAAGTAACCAAGTAACAAAACAGCTATACCACAAATTGATATTAAGTTCCATGACTATGCACACGGATATAACACTATAATTATATTACAAAACAATAACAACAAGTGGTACAAATATGTACTCAATGTAACAACGTGGCTGTCAACTGCTACACATCCTGGCTGGTTAGTAGTTGGTTGCAACATTGTGTTTCCAAGAATTTAAACAACAGCATACATTATATTTAATAGCGGGTGAAAACGATAGCAATATAATTCATTGCAGGTTGTCATTCACGTGTTACAATAGACATTCTTTCGTCACCTGTAGCAACGTAAGCATTTCTGACAGGTAAATATTATTGTGTTGCTCTCTATCTGAGATGTTTTGCAGTCAGTCGGTCGCACACTATAGGGCAAAAATAAGCAGCAATCTTGCTCAACCTACTAAGCAAAGAAGCAAATAATTATATAAAAACAAGCTATGAAGATGGAACGTAACTTGCAAATGTGTGCCAAAAGATATGGCACAGATTTCCAGCCAATGTCCCACTCATGCAGGTATTTAGACAACATGTTCAGCAATATTATATAGCAAACACAAAGTTTCTAAATATAGAATATATAGAATGCAGTTTTGTTTGCAAACTGGATGGAGTTTCGGGGCAACTTGCGGATTCAATGAATTGATAATCACTCGGGTAATGGCATGCACTTGGGAATTTCTAGGTGCAAGTCATTTCCAAAAAATAAATGCTGATAAACAATCTCTAAATCTATTCTTGGAATCTGAGTTGACAGTATAGTGCACTTGTCGTAGTAGTAGTCAATGACTCCAGGAACCGAACCGTTACCAGGTAAGGCAACTCCCAAGTTTGAAAAGAACACAAAAATGTTGTAGCATCAATCAGAGTAAGCTCGTATAATTCAAACAAACTTGGGGAGGGAAAAAAAAGGAAGAATCCAAGACTGCTGGCCACGCACCAAAATCCATGTACGTACGCGTACTTATGAAAAATCCGCGAAAAATTTATTATCATGATGCCCCCGGTTGAAAAGTTCAACGGTAGAAATGCTGCATAGTCATGGCTGCAATATCCTATTTGTTATCGACACAGGAAATTATACAGTAACTGCCGCCTGCAATTACAAGTCGGTCTGCGCAACCGCAAAAAGCGATACCGGGAACTTCGGCGAGAAGTGATAAATTTTCACCGATAACTGAAAAGACGCTGATAATCTTGCAGACGTTTCCCGTCCAAATCAACCTCTAATTTCACTGACTGTACATAATGCAGCTTCCTCCCATTTCTCAGCAGCCTGTCAACAGGTACGCAACTTACGAGACCGCATGGTGGCCGCGGTTCCAAATCCCCAATTTCACGCCAACAAAACCTTGTTACCTTCTTATACCTGCACCGATAAATAATGGAAGCAGTGCTAACTACCTCAATAATGAACAACACGCTTCAGAATCTAGTCCTTCACCCAAAAAGAGCATCTTATAACTCTCAGCATCCGTCTTCTTTCCTCGTTCCTTGGCCGGGGTGTTGCCATGATCCAATAGAAAGCTCCAATCACGGCTAATCTTTTCAAAGGTAAAGGACAAACTTGAAAAAAAAAAAGCCAGACTAAAATTTCTCTCTTGTTTCTAGTAAAAAGCAGCATGCAGCCCATTGCCTGCCCTCGGTCAATCACGCGGCGCAGATTAGGCCCGCTGATTGCGGCCAAAACGCTACTTGGCCCTATCTAGACATTATCAGCGATAAAAGCCAACTTGAGCGAACCTTAAGAAAATGAACAGTGGCTTTTTGCCTTTTTCACCGCCAAATGCACATCTCTCATTTTCATGGCTTGCGCGCGAGACTCCGGCCACGCGTCTTCGCAAAAAACCCACGCGGCTACGTGTTTCGGCGAACACGTGGCTTACATGGTTTTTCCTCTTCGTTCACCTTGTTTTCTTTTTTTTTACTATCTACCGTACTTGAAATATCATTCAAGTCAACAGTTTGCATCCTGCGACATGTGCAAAATTGCGATTAAGCGGCGCGTTGCCGAGGTTTTTCCCGCGCGTTTCCAACATGGTTCTGTTGCTCGTGTTCCTCCACCACCTCCTCCTCCTCCTCCTCATTCTCCACCACCGGACTTCCTTCCATATTAACTTGCAAGTCACCTTCTACTATAGAGCGTGAAAAGGCAAAACAAATAAATAAGCGCATAAACGCAACTTGGCAAATATTATTACAGAACTCTGCGTGCGTGGACAAAATCCCGGTGTGGTGAAAGAGAGAGCGAGAGAGAAAGAGAACCTTCGTGGTTTGTCAGAAAAATGATAAACAAGTGTGATCATCCTAAGTACGGTTTCACTTGCCACCTTTAAGTTCATTGGATATGATGAACACGCATTTCTATTAGCGACTCGCGCGCACTCAGCGTGTTAAATACATGCGTTTCAACATGATTCTCATCGTGTCTTGCAAGGACTCTCACCAGTCAGCATGAAAACCTCTTTGAACACCACTTTTCGATACGGAGGAGGACACGTACACACGTACGCACTCATCACTCCTGAAGTTGACGTGCGATTTGCGCGGGCCGCATCTTCTATGCAAATAAAGACCACATTTTCCAAGTGAAAAAGAACTAAAAAACGTACACAGAAACCTTTTCCTTCCTCGGGTTCCATTTATGATTTTAGAAGATAGGTACCTTATCTGAAAAAATAAAAAAACAAAAATGGAAGAACCGTGTACAAGCGAGTTGTATCGGTCCTTTTTAACCAGAGAGGTTAAAACTCGCACAGTCCTACTTTCATTCAATTGTTGTTTAGCAGCACTTTGTAAAAGTGGAGGGAAAAAATGCACCGCAACAGGTGGGAACAACAAACGTTGCTGAAACCAACTGGTTTTCGTTCTACTTATCTCCATTACATAAATGAAGCAACAATCTGTGATGTAAGATAGTCCCCCTCAAACAAGGACCATTTCTTTTAGCTTTATCTCTTAGTTTTCCCTGCAATTGCAAACAAGGATTGCAAACATACTTCACCGTGCGGCAGCTAAAGACCGAGACGTTAGCCGAGCAACCATTTTGTTCGAACACTTATAAAGGCAACACTAATTAAAGCAGTGATTAGACATAAATTGACGGAGATAAAAGTCGAGCAACAAGTACACAGTAAAATACTTCCCAGTCCCGAAAAATAATATTCTGGTTATCTGTACCTCTTTCAGCGGTACTTTGAAAGCGATGAACCGGGTTCCTTCAATCTGCTTTCCCACATTCTGGTAAGGGATCCATCTGCAATCAACAAGTTATAATTAGCATTTCATATTGGAATATTTCACAATATCAATAGTAGATTTTGGGCAACAAAATAATGTTTCCCATTTTTACAAAAAGAAAATAACAATTAATGTCAGCATTTATTGCAGTCATGACCAACAATTTGTTCCTTAATTTCCTGGACCTATATTAGGGCCTTAAGCAGTTCAGTTTTAGTAGTTCTACAGTATTATTAGAAATATCTGTTGACCCAATGTCAAATGCAGTACATTTCTTATTGTATTTTAGGGTAAATTTATCAAAAATTTGCTACTCCCAAATATAAAATCACCTTTTCGAGTGACAATTTTATTTCCAGAGGCTCCACTACTTTTGTACATTTTCCACACGTTTTGCTCTTCCAAAAGATTTCAATTTGAAACTACTATCAAACTTCATATTTAATTTCTGGCAACTGTACCAAAAAAGTAAATGTTTTTTATTCTTATCATAAACTGTCAAATTTCATTCACATCAGTGTTGCAAAATTAATTAATGCATTTGCTGCACGACGAGCAGCAGCGCCCCGAACTGTGTTGTGACTGCTGCCATTAGTTTTCTTTGCCAGCCACCAGGTGGCGCCGTACGACAGAACGAGAAAGCAAAACAAAGCGAATAAACATACGATACACATCTCATGATAACTTTACACATAGTTATATATCTATGCAGCATAAAGCGTGATGTTTAATGATTATTTCGGCAAAATTCGCCACGTAGTTCGCATATTGGTCGATAATCGTAACGCGATCTAGGCCTAACCGGTGGACATGTTCTCGTATTTCTGGAAAATTTCTCGCTAAATACAGTCAAATTTCGAGTTAGAATATTCCGAACAATGGTCGTATTGAACCGAGACAATACCTATCGGGTATACCATGCTTCATCGCGGCGTTTTTCGTCAACAACTGCGAAATTCACCGCCTCAAAATACAAGACCGTAGACCGGAACTAGCGATGGACACGCTTCCGTCGCTGTTGCCCAAAACGCACATTCATAGTTATTTTGTTACTACTTCGGCTGCTAGCATCGCAATTTGAAATTTCTCATTCTATTATAATCTAATTGCATCTGCATCGATGTAATACATAAATAAATGTAAATATACCAACCGCTACTAAAATTATCATTAATTACAATGATGATCGTGTCAACATTTTGCATATATCCAATTATTAAACTTATTCAAATATCGCAACAAAAACTTGCAAAAACATTTTTTTAGAAATACGAATTTAATTGTGATATAAATTATTTTCTTTTTTCCGGAATTATATATAAAAATGAGTTATGTTCTTTGTTAACAAGATGCAATGTAAATAAAAAATATATATAATGGATGTCAACACTTCATATCAATTCATTTCTTTGCCTCGTAATTAATTTGTATGCATCATTTATTTGCATATGGAAACTATTTTTGTTTAATTTGCTGAAATATTGTGTACTATTGTGTACTATTTAAAAAGGGATAAGCATCGTTGCCTGGAAATCTTGCAGGTGATGTCACCAAAAAAATAATTTTAAAAAATGTAAAAATGATCACGTGGTGACGCTAAAAAACCGCTCATCTTCCGTACACTGAGGCTACAAAAAAGGTAACTCTTTTATACATTTTTATGATTTTATGACACTTGCAAATTCCGTATCTGCGTGTCTATTGCGCGCACAAGTCATGAATGCATCTGGCTTGCTACTCGGTATTGCAAGCTTCCCTGCATGTACCGAACGACAGCGCCATTTGCAATCTCCATTTTTTTCCCGTTAGCGGCTGAATTAAAAAAGGGGGGGATAAAGATGAAGATGTTGCGTTCTTCGTCGTCGCATTTTCATAAAAAGCTATCGTACATCATTTATATTCGGTTAAAAACGTCACCTACGACCCAGATAACGCACTGTTTACCCTCTGGTATAAAGAGAATTATATATAAAAAAGTAACGCTCGTTTTTGCGCCGGGAAGGATCGAGAAGGTATAAGGGGAAAAAAAGCTGGAAATGTCTTAATTGATGCGACGGGGCGGCGCGCCGACAGAGGGCGCTGGTGCAGCGCAGTAATGGCCGCTATTTGGAACGTGAGACTGGATAATAATAAAAGCGAGCTGTATAGCAGCTAGGTTTGGGGCAAAGAATAAAAAGGCCAATCGTCATTTTGTGATTGCAAACAAGGTGCACCGCAGGGGAGTTTGGGCGAAATATTTTGCGGCAAGCAATTTTCTGATGAGTCGGCGAACGGCGGGGGATGTAATCGTTTCAGAGGCCCTTTTCGAAAGTCAGCGGGGATTTCGCCATTTTCTTTCAGGGGTTTGTGGGACCATCATGGGGTGTAGTTGTTTGTGTCCGCTCCATTCATTAAAGAGTGGCATTACCAGCACGCCTGTCAGTGACACAGCACACCTAGAGGGGTACAAATTTCCGTCCAAATACCGACGGTGACAGGACACAGACGCCGCCATTTTACCCAGCGAGTAAGGGGACATCCAGGAATTATGTCGTAAAAATATGTCCTACTTTATTTTACGGCCTCCCGAAAAAATCTGATATGTTACAGCATTTCGGTTTGTTAAAATTGTGATATATCATGAAAGATTGTTGGAAAATTTGTACACCTGTTCCTTGAATTTACAAAGCATATTTACATTTAGGGAGCAGCTTTGTTTCGTTGATGGCACAAGTGGCGCCACCTGGATTCACATGTGAAAAGTTCTCGTATTGAAACAGCTGACGCTGCTGAAATCGAACGCATGCCATAAAAAAAACCAACAGTGGATGAAAATACTTATGTTCCAAAAACGCCATTCAAGAAAATATAACATAATGGCTTTGTGATGTAGGTCATCCATATTTGTATTACAAACACGCAGAATTTAACCCCCCCCCCTCTTTCCCCACCCATCCTAACCCTAACAAAAAATAGAAACTGCCAAAATTAAGGGAAAACCAAAAAACTCATGGGAATTGTCATTGACCACCCATACAGCTTTATAAATAAACGTCGTTTATGAATTACCCCCCGAATAAAATAAATAGGCAACCATGCATGGCGGCGGCAGATCGTCGCCCAGCAAAAACTCTTAAAGAAATAGAAAAAAATCAGCTTCACGGCATTCGTAGCGATTAGAGCCCTTTATGTAGAGAGTATGGCCAAACCCGTTCACAGCGCTGATTGGTTCGCGCATGTATGGAACGCCAT
>JAQIWR010002759.1:0-10556 GCA_034695945.1 Glomeris hexasticha | reverse complement strand
AGCTGTGTTGCCCCCTCCCTGTGGGTGAAATCGGACTCGCCGTATTACGCGCACCGACCTGTCGACTTTCACCCACAAGGAGGGGGCAACACAGTTTAAGTGGGTGATTTAATGCAACGTTGGACTGAGACGCAGTATACAATCGAATTTGATATAGGGGCCTATTGACGTATTTTTTTATTTGAACACCTTATTATACTGTACACATTTGCCCCATAATTCCAAGGGCCCCTAGACGAATTACTATTGCTCAAATTCAGTAAATAATTGAAATATATCCTATTACATTTTTACTTATGTAGTAGGTAGTAGTACGTGCCACGTTTTTTCCACTAGCATATATATCGTGCTGAAAACGTTGTGGAAATATCGATGACTAACAAGATGCATTAACGTTTTATGTATCATCGATTGCTGAAGACACAATGACCTAGATTCGTATTCGTGCATTGCAAGCTCGAGTAGTGAGGCAAAATACCTGTAAAATAAATGTATATCGATATTAGCAATGAATGCTTCATTCTTGTAATGAAACACCGGTATTCATCAGAATATAATTATTATTCCCCATTATAAACAGCTCATTTCAACACAAAAAAAGTGTCATGTATGTTATTTCTATCACCTTTACACCTGTCACAAACTTTACCTGAACTGTTCAAGTGGATTTGATAAAATCAGTGTTTAGCTAATTGTCAACAATTTAGGCAATTAACAAAGGAAATTAGCAAATATTTTTTAAGCTGATAAAAAATAGCTGCATGTATAATGTTGCAGAGACTATGCAGTATTTTCATGCGAGACTAAGATTGCATTTTTTGTCTAGAAGTCTTAAAAAATGAACTTGTGCAGCATCACATGGAGCGGCGCTGCACGGCTGTGTTACTATGGCAACAGCCAATCGCAAAGGGCAGAAGGGCATTATTCGATCCACATTTGGGATGGCAAAATAGGAGGCAAACCTTGCGGATTTACAAAAGGGCAAATAGCAATATAACCTCGGCTGCGGCTGTGACCATGGACTGAAGCGTGCACAATCACCACTCCAACCAATATACAGACAAATCAATTATCATCTTTAATTAGTATTTCGCCGATAAATTCCCACTGCAAGTCTCTCCCCACTCTTCGTTGTACCTATACTGTATATTATTCAATGGATAACTTCCCACCAACGCACAATCGCCCGGAGAGATTGGAGCTTCTCTGCAGAACCACCAAATTCTCTCGCCATGAAATCCAAAGGATGTATCGTGGTTTCAAGCAGGTAAATGATTCGATGTAGATGGTTAATATCAACTGTGTATATGCTTATATATCAGGTGGTATTTTGTACTGGTATAGCATTTTGTTAGGAAATGGGATTTTCGAGCTTGCGTTACGCTAACTGCACAAAAGGACAATCTCCATAAATCGAAATTGGAATTTCATTTTATGGCATGTCATTTCGTTTTAATCATAGTTAACGAGTGGATTGTGACCTTGCACAATTTATCGAGCAGTTTTACAAGTGGTGCTGATACATCTTTTCGAGCCCAAGAAAATCCAATGGTTAAAGTGTTCCGCCGCAATGCGGGGACATTATATGGGCACCAAATTTAATAATATGGGACTTTGCTTGCTATTAAACTTATCAAATCGATTTTTAAAGCTAAAAGCAAAATATATTCCTACTTATGCATGTACAACAAAGCGTTATTAATGTGTCTAGTTGCATTGTCCATCAAAGATAGACATCGAAATCCTTATATTGTTACACCAAATAATGTTCACATCTTCATAATTAAATATGAAATGTTACATTTCGGTGGAATTGTAGGATAAGCATGAAAATCATCCTGCAAATTGGCAACTGAGTGCAGCTTAAAGGATTAATAATGCTAAATTAAGTATGATTAACCTTGGCTTGGGGTACTAAAGCAACATGGAGTGTTATCAGTTATGCAGTAGTTTAATGAATAATTAATGCAAGAATAATTTGTGTGTGTAGAGATATCAGAACTAATGTTCATTTTAAATTTTATAATAGGATTGTCCATCAGGCATCGTGGATGAAGATACATTGAAACAAATCTATGCACAATTCTTTCCACAAGGAAGTAAATATTATCATTCCATTATTACCTAGAATATACAATATTAAGTAACAAAGTGGTACTTTTCAGACGCTTCTTTATACGCTCATTTTGTCTTCAAGACGTTCCAGCTAAACAGAAACGGACAAATCAGTTTTCACGTCAGTACAATAAAACACTTGCAATTTGAAGTAAAAAGATATATAAATTCAAAGGTTTGACTTCATCATTGGTTGAATTACAGGAATTCCTCAATTGGCTGTCTTCACTGTCACGAGGAACACTTCATGATAAACTGAGATGGGCTTTCACCTTATACGACATCAATGGCGATGGACACATCACAAGACAGGAAATGCTGCATATAGTTTCGTCCATTTATGACATGATGGGGAATTGCACCTCACCTGCCATTGATGAAATGGCCGTCAGAAATCATGTGGATAGGATATTCCAGGTGAATTTACATTTTATGTGCCAAACATGAGGTTAGGTTTTGGCTTTTATTATGCTTAAATGCGTTTGTCCGTGAATGACACCTTGCCAATAGACATTTAATTACAATGGTTAGAGACAATAAGCCTGCTAAGAATTTTGCAATACTTTAAAAGTGATGAAAAGCGTATTTTAATGTATTTCCTAGTGTAAAAAGCTCGATTCCAGTATAACAAACTATACTATTAACAATTAACAACTACTTCATGATTTGCAGAAACTTGATGTGAACAAAGACGGCGTTGTTACAATTGATGAATTTATGGATACTTGCACCAAGGTAAGCAATTTTTTCAATTATGACTATTGGAAATTCAAATACAATCTTCAGCTTCATATAATGTTTTCTGTTATCAGGATTCCAACATTTCCAAGTCGATGCAGCTACTTGACACAGTCTTGTGATGTTCAACTAGTAATAATACCTTCCCGTCAAGAACCTTTTTTCACTGTGACACATGTTGCCTTGAAAAAACAAACCTATTAGCTGCAATTTAAGAAATGTGCAACATCACAATGAATAAAATCTAAAACGAACTGTCGGCATGCACTTACCACTTTTTTCTTATTTCTTGCAAACTTTCACGATTTAGCCCACAGTTCACATAGTGTATCTATTATTAAATAGAATTTACTAAACATTTCCTAATAATGACCCACTACCTCAATCAACAGTGTGTCAAAAGAAGGAAAATTATATGCTCTTCCAATCGGAAATAATTAGCTGCAGCATTAATAATTGTAGTCATTAATAACTACATTTGCATATGCTTATAATTAAATATGAATTCAGAACAAAAGCTGAAGGTAATACGTTTTATTAAACTGATTTCAATATTCTTCAAATCTAAATCATTTTCATCAAGTTATGACATACATTTCTATACATTTTCCCTCCAGTCTCTATCGGCACTGTGTGAGAAATGGAAGTTATAGCCATTTCTTATTTTGCACTCTTTCAGCTAATAGTTAGTCATTCATCGATTTTATATTGATTCGAAATATGTCAATAATAAAATCGAAGAGTGACTGCACATGAACTGCATATCATCAACCTTGGTAGCTATACAGTACTTTTAATTCTTTATTGAATAAAAATTGTTTCCTGTCAAACTCCTGATCTATTCATTATTTTGCGCATCAGTCACATATAATGTAGAAAAGTCCAATTACTCATACTTGTATTGCAACAGTACATTCATTCTTCCCATCCAAAAATTTGCAGAGTATACACATATACAGTACGTAGGTAATGAATGAGGCTAAGTAAGAATGTAAGAACCATTCTTCTTTGAGAACCCTCTGCTATTTCATTAAGTCACAAAAAGTCAAAAAATGGCTTCCTTATTTGAAATGAAAGAAGTCACCTTATCGATCGACTTTCTACTTAGCTGAAAACCAGCTGACCGGAAAAAGACTCGTGAATATGTAATAGTCATTTCACCGAAGCATTTTATGTTCCTAACTCCCAAAGTAAATAAAAAAGATCATTGATCTTGCTGAATAATGCATTGGAAATTAAATGAGTAATACCAACGTGTACAAAGTTGTCACAGGTAAAGCTAATATATATATAAATGAAGAAAGCTCAATATGCAGCTATATATAAGATAAATTTTCGAAGGGCAACAGTCAAGTGAAGTTACAAATACAGAAAGTTTCCAATTTTAGCCAGCTGTCTTCAATGCTTCTGTTCAATATGAATATCAATAGTGAACATTTAAATATGCCTGTATTTCCCATTTATGCATTACTTCCTATAGAAGCTTATATAGTTTTTCCATATCTGAACACCAGCGTTTTCACTGACCACATTTGTTTATTTGGGCCCTCTCTGAAAAGATACATTTGCACTCTTATAATTCTTGCCATTGTATATTCTTCCAAACAGATTTACATAGCCATGAATCGCAATTATTATAAATATTAGACATTCGTCATTGTTAGATTAAATTCTTGTAGCAACTTATAATAAAGGCACTTTCTTCTCCCTCTTGAATGTTACATACGAACTCACACAATACAAAAACTCTTATTACTGAATTAACAAAGTAGCTAGCTGCATTTATTAACAAACTTCTATTCAAATTTTGAGAAAATGTACAACACGTACGGCAGATGTTTCACTTCCCATAAACCAATATCATCTGAGCTGCAGAAAGCTCCATGCATTAACCTGAAGAACTTTCTTTCCCTTTAGAAGTTGAAAATATTGTAAAGTAATGTTGTCACTTTCTTGTTTGTACGATTACACAAGAGTTATTTCCTACGAATTTGTATCTGGTTAGAGAGGATCCCATGAATAACCAATGTCGGCTACAAAGCATATATACCTATATATATAGGAAAAGAAACTTTGGAACTCGTTTTATTCTCCCAATTTATATATTTACTCCCAAATATACCATCTGTCATATGTGTACATTACAGTACGGTAGCCTGTAATGCAAACTTCCTATCCAAATACGTACAGTTAAGTGTGGTGATACACTGTCACAGGAATATAAACATACATGTACAAGAAACTTCCTTCCTGTGGCCATTCTTCAAAGACAAGCTGTGCAATCAGCTTCCAACTGCTGCTGTCAGAATAAACAGGACACACATTGGCTCTCCCAACTGGAATCTTCTTTCCTGCTCTTCTTTTGCTCGACTGAACCGAAGATGGATTTACTTTCGCCAACACAAGCTCTTCCGACATATGATCTTGACGACCAGGCCCATATCTAAAAACCTGCTCAACATATACTGCAATGCCCACATGCATCAATCGTCGGTGTGCAAAAATCGCAGCTTATCAGACGGATGGGTTATAAGGTTTAAACATAGTATGGCTCTATGTTCAGAGAAGGGTGTAGCTTACGTGACAACAACTCCTTTGTGCACACAGGGTCCTCGCTCACTCTCCAATAGAGCTGGCCACAAATAAGTCTTGATGTGTTCCGAGTCCTGGTCAGAGCTATGGAAACGGACGTGCATCTCTCTTCGGAACAGTCTCGTGTCGTATTCAATGACAAAAGGTGGAGATTGATTGCACAGTCCCCAGGCCAGCCGAACGCAATCACGGATGTATTGAACCAGTCTGTCACATGTCTTCAGGCAAGGATAGTCGTATAGAGTTGCCCAAATTTGACAGCATACCTCCTGCAGTTCGAGAAAGAAGATAACATTGCTTGTTGATCAGCTCGGTTCATGCATGAATCGACTTCATTTGAGAACTAATTCATTCAATTCAAAGATAATTCCGGCTTGTGATTTTACTTTTATCCAGCTCAAAGTTGAAATTCAATTTCCCTAGACTGTAATTAAATTGCCGCCGTACGTAGCAGTCATTCTTTATATTTATTATCTTCAAATACTGCATATACAAAGTCAAACTAAACAAATTTATAACAATAGTTCGATTGCATGTATGTTGGAATGAAAAGTATTTCAATAAATGATATGTAACTTACCGTTCAAATTAAACGGCCAGTAGTTATACTAATTTAAGCTACAATAACAGGGCTTTTCATTATCATAGTTATTTTGTAAATATTTGCACAGCACGCATATAAGTTGGGATTTTGTACGTTGGTGACAATTCAATTCACATGGATTAAATAAAACAGTATTCTGTTCATATGCTAAAATGCACACACGGGTATTAAATTTGGGCAACAATTTCATTCTGTTGTTTCCCAAATAATATACTCTTTATTGTGCCTTTTATCTATATTATCTGCGAAATATTTACTCATTGGAGCCAATACGTTTATAAATGTAACTATACCTACCCTTGTGTTATAAATAAATGCAAAACAACGGGTAGGTCATTAATCCAATTTATAATTTTAGGAGCAATGGGCAAATAAATATGGAAAATATAACCAGGAAATTGGCTTTCATCATTTTGTTTGTACAATTCTACATTTCTGCTCACATTAAAATTTGTTTATGAACTACAAAATGCTCCTGGCCAAACTGGAATAACCTTCGCAACTAAGATTTCAGTGGTCAACATGCTATAATCTCCTTCAGCACAAGAGAACAAAACACCTGTATTATTGCATCTCAAGCCCGCCCCTTCACATGCAACCCATCACAGCAAAATATCAGGTGTTTAGTTAGTGACGAAACACCAATATAATATAATTGAGCAAGCAAGGATAATGGAGAAGGTGGAGTGTCAAAAGGATTGGCAGAAATATATTTAATTAAACCAGACTATAATACGTGAGCACAAAAATTCGCCATACATACCTCAACATTTTTCTTCACATCGTAGCGATCGATTGTTTTCTGCAAATATATTCCAACTCCTATTTCTAATTCTATTCCAGCAGCATCCACTTCATGCTCGGGCATTTGTATTATTTTACGGATTTGCTGTTTGATGTCCCGAATGCCACTTTGCGCTGAACGGAATGCCAGCTGCAAGATGATAGTGGCAAAATGTGCTGCTGGTCAATAATGCACGACATTTTTGAAACAAAAGGAAGCAACTGAAATTTCTCTTTTACCACAATGACAGAGAAGAGCAGTTTGGACTTGAGTTCATCCGCATCTCTCAATTCAGGCAAGTTGTCGAGAGCATCCAATGTGTCGACACGAGCTTGGGCGTACAAATTTCCGTAACGCCTGACAAGAGCAGATGGCCTCTTATCACCCAGTGCCACATTCTCAAAGCGAGAACCTCTTTCCACCATTTTCTGAGCTTGCTCAGTCAGCCTGAAGAAATAAATATATGAATATGATCAACAGACCAAGACAATGCGTTCACACAGCGCGTATAAATCTATATTGCTTTTGTATAATGTCGAAAAACAAATCCACTTGGAAATTATAATCTCTGCCAGTTCTTCCACTTCCAAGGATGAGACATATTTGCATTTGTTCACTTCAACGAAACAGGTTTCAGAGTTAATTGAGTCATTTCCATATTCAACATCTCATTTCGGTTTAAATGCAAATGCGCAGATGCAAGTCTGACAACTTTTCAACAACGTCGTTTATGTTATATTAAAATGTTCTATGTTAGACTTTGTAGAATTACTACAACCTATTCATGTTCATATCATACGTCTTAGAAGTAGAAATCATAACGTTTCTGATGTAGCATCTATTGTGGTTTTTTAATTTATATGTCTATAGGCAAGAAAAAAATGATAAAATACTTTATAATGTAGTAATAATACTGCAATAATGGTGATATTTAGAAATAATGCACGTAATCCCTGATATCTGAGTTGCATGTAGGTATGTATCATTAAATTATATTGTGCAGTAAAGCTACGTACAGGATCATTATTTCGAAATAAACTGTTATACTGTGCATGGATACAGCGGTGCCTTCATGTGTGTGCTATATACTTGATGCACAGAAATAATGAAATAGGTAGCAGCCATATCTTGATGAAAATTTAAAATCCATTGTCATCCCTGCGTATATAGGCCTACACAAAAAATGACAACTTGAACAGTAATAACTAAAGAACAAAGTGTGATAGTGCATGTAGCAGTTGCTGTCAACCCTTATGCCAGCAGTATACATGATTATTGAAAAGAGATTGACATTAGCCATTAATCCATGTTGCGAACCTTACAGGCTCATAAGTGTCACCCATTTCTCGTACATTGTCATCAAGGACTCTGGAAACAAAAGAGTCGACTGGTTCTTCAACGATATAGTATCCTTCGTGGAAATAATCGATTCCTGACAAGTATCCTGCAAGTACTGTACCATGGTCAAATTTACCGTTTGAACAGTACAATAGAATGTGGTTTCTTTTGGATGATGTTGCTATGGGCATTTTATAAAATGTTTGTCTATCTTTATTATATTAATTGCCACATCCTGCATATTTTTCTCAGTTTCACATAATGCTCCTCAGTATACAGGAAATTTGCGCTATACGTCATTAATTATAATTAATGAAATAATGACTGCAGATTATTGAATCATATATTCCCATTATTATTATAAACTGTTTTGGCAGGTCAGATTATGAGGCTCTTTGGGCTTGTGAAATGTCAATAATCCAAAAAAATTTAAAATCATGAATTTGGAATAAAAGTGAATGCAGCCAGTGTTTCGTATTGATTTATCATCGAATATACAGTATATTAAAGACTGAACTTGTATACTGTTCTCTTGAAAATAATTACATAGCTCTGGGCCGAGTAGCTAAAAGCTGATGTAGAAGAAATACTATTTCAAACAGATATACTGGAAAAACACTGTACTTTCGACTACATGAAAACTTCGAAGGGAACTATAAAGACAACAGACCATAAAAAAAATAGTACAGTTCCCACAACCATAAATGCGACAACGTTGCCAAGATAAATATACAGTGCTTCTACCGACCTTTCTGTCATCTTTTTCTCCCGATCCTGAAGGTTGGAAATGGTCTGTCTCGCTCGAAGAAGCTCGCATCTGAGGGATTCAACCTCCTTCTTGATAGGAGCCATTTCCATGTCAGCGCATGTCATAATGGTGGATGATGTTGGAGTTGGACCTGATGTGCATGGACGACCGGTGATGCTCTTGGGGATTGTCCCTGCAAAACACACCTCACATAATCAATAAACCAACTCTTCCAAGTTTTATTCTATTTCGATTGCAACATAGTCGAGCGAAAATCGACGAAAACCTACATATAAACTGAAGCGAATAAATTTTATCAACCAAACTACCTATATCAAAAAAGAAAATGTCGAATATACTTATTATATCGATCCCTATAGGGTGGTCTGGGGCAAGATGACTCATGGGGCAAGATGAAAAAAGTCCTTCAATTAAAGCGTTTTTAGAAATTTATTGTCATCTACGACCCCTGGTGGTGTATTCAGATATTCTTCACAAAATAAGAACATGTTTGCGGTTTCCGCACGCATTGTTTATTTATGAGAAGCTGGTAAGTATAAAATCTGATTCTGATGTAATTTTGCAATTACGTTACTTAAGGTTTTACACTTCACAAGAGTCCTATTTAAATCGTATCATAATCTAAGCTAAGAATATGCATTTCAGCGAGTTTTTTGACACCTATACATAGACAATTGGGACAATTGCCTGATTCCAGAAATTTCATTTCCAAAACAGTAGGTTTTGGGGCCGGACGTTTTAATACATGTACTGAAGTGGCAATTTAATTTCATTTGAAGGTTCCAAAAGAATGGTTATAGAAATTACAGAAGGAAAACAAAACAATCTAAACTAAAAGATATCTATAAGCATGGAGACCGCTATGAAAGTATTGCTGAGAAATTAAATATTCCAACTGGAAATTTGCGAAAAATAATGAAAAAGGCAAATGTTTCATTGCTTTCCCTAACAATACAATACACTCCTGTAAATTATTATTGTTCTCTTTATAAAGGAGGGTCATTTGTTCGTCCGGCGCCCGTTCAGCGGCGCCGCCCGATAGTCCGGCGCCCGTTCGGTGGCGCCCGTTCGGCAGCGCCTGACCGGCGGCGCCCGTTCGGCGGCGCCCGTTAGTCCTGTTCCCCCCTGAGGATCCTAATGCCAATGGCGGCTCGGTAGTCATATCGAGTCGATAAAATCAGCTTTCATTCGGTAATTACGGCAGTGTATTGTTGCAAAAATGCACAAAAATACCGGTTTTTCGTGTTTTTGTTGATAATCTTTGCTTTCAACTTAGTGAAAGCCATTTTCAATCCCAAAATCGGCGGGATTTTGCAATCGAATGCAGGAGTCAAAATGGCAGTCGGGAGGAGGAAGATCCTTCTCGCATGTTTACAAACTACCTGCGTAAGCCCTCATCCTTCCGGTATTTTGGCGGGCCCGCATCCAGTGCGCAGTGTGACGTGACACATAATATTATTCATGCGGATTATTCATGCGGATGCTGGATTTTATGGGCGCCACCAATTGTCATATCTCCGTCTAAGGGGACCGCCTACCGGCGGGCCCAGCCAATATGTATGCTTGGACACACGCCCACAAATACTACGTTAAATGTCCTTAACAGGAAACGTGAA
>JAQIWR010002758.1:0-10558 GCA_034695945.1 Glomeris hexasticha | reverse complement strand
AAGTACTTAAGCGATCGTAATCAAACTTTAACTGGACGTTAGACATGTCAAATACTTGCAACTATAGCAATTTGGAGTTTTTTTGAAACATAGTTTTAGTGCTAGATCGTTTGGTGCATAATGCCCTGTGGCTCGTTCATCCCCGGTCTCCCCTAATTATCAAAATGCTTATTGAATTTATTTATTTGCTTATTTATTTTGCAGACACCAGCAGTACTGACTCATTCCCATGGACAACCAATTGGCAACAAAACCGATGCCCTTACTGTGGGACCTAGAGGACCGGTGCTTCTGCAAGACACGGTGTTCATCGACGAGATGGCCCATTTCGATCGCGAAAGGATCCCGGAAAGAGTTGTTCATGCTAAAGGAGGAGGTTGTTTTAAATCCTAACAGATTATCTAGAAATATACTATATTGAACTTGGAAACAAGATACGATGAAAAGAAAGGAGATAACATTTAGGAAATTGGTTTTTTGGACCGACAGGAAGACGCGGCAATTTACGCGTGACATTGAAAAATATTGCTTATTTTTATTTATATTCATTTTGTAAATTCATTAAACTCTACAAAGTAACATTGACACGATTATGGAGTGGGAAATCGTTATGGATTGTTTTTCAGTCACTTCCTTACATTCAACAAACGTATTTTGTAAATTTTTTGCAATTTGCGTAAAGCATTCAGCATGTATCAAACATTCCCCATACAGACAACTTTCTTATTATTAAAAGACACTTTTTTCTATTAATAAACCATTATATATACCGGTACATATAATAAAAACTGACATTAAAATTCTATACAGTCAACTTGAAATGATAAAGCAAACTATGCAAATCTTACATCAATTATTCACAGTTTCAACGTTAGAAATTAATACATGTCTTCTGTATAAATGGCAATATTAATTTATTTAATGCATACTATATTTTATATAAATAGAAAAATATTATGTACATTTAATGTGAATTATACGGATAATAAATGCATTTTATTTTTTCATTAAAGGTGAACTGACAAGGTTTTGCAACATACCCTGGAAAGAGTGTAATTCTATAGAATTGATGCCAATAAAACGATTGGCGCAAACAAAACTTTTTTAAAAATTGTTAAAAAAAAAGTTACGAGTACTAGTTAAAGAGTGTGACGCCCTGGCGTCATGGAAGGACGGTGTCACCGATGCTAGTGTCACTGTCCTGAATTTTCAGCTTATCTATGGCGCTCCAGTGTACATCTCTCGCAATATACCACTCTGATATGAAACTAAATAATTAATATCTTTGGCAATAATGCTTAAAATGGCCTCAAATTTTGGGACAATGTTCCTAAATTAGTGGCAATCAAATGCTAGTTTTTTCAGGGTAGGTTGCAAAACCTTGTCAGTTCACCTTTAAGCCAGTTACTATGTTTACTAGATATGTGATTATTTTATTACAGGTGCTTTTGGTGTTTTTGAAGTAACGCATGACATCACGAAATACACGAAAGCCAGCATTTTCAGCAAGATTGGAAAACAAACTCCAATGGTTATTAGATTTTCCACTGTCGGTATGTTGGAAATTGTATTTTTAATATGTTTTCGTCTATCAAATTGGAAGTAATAATAATATAATAATTTTTTGAAACAGGTGGGGAAAGTGGATCGGCGGACACGGCTCGCGATCCTCGAGGATTCGCGATCAAGTATTACACCGAGGATGGTAAC
The DNA here is from genome assembly GCA_034695945.1 of Glomeris hexasticha. Lineage (NCBI taxonomy): Eukaryota > Metazoa > Arthropoda > Diplopoda > Glomerida > Glomeridae > Glomeris > Glomeris hexasticha. The sequence continues at coordinate 8,848 of JAQIWR010002758.1, read as the reverse complement.
TGGGACCTTGTTGGCAACAATACACCAATATTCTTCATCAGAGATCCATTGTTTGTAAGTATTTCACTTAATATTCTAGTTGAATTTTTAATTTATTAATTCCCAATTATATAAATAAAAGTGCGTGTCGTATTAACGTGTCTGGTTTGAAATTTTTAGTTTCCTAGTTTCATCCACACCCAGAAGAGAAACCCTGTGACACACTTGAAGGTGACTTGTTTATATACTTGGAGGTCTTTGTATTGTGTATATAACTTTTAAATTAATTATTCATCATTTAATCGCGGAAACTTTTTCCCGCGGCGTTTCAAAATTTCTAAATTCTGTAACTTAAAACTTTAATGTAGTCCTTTGAAATTGTAATGACACTCATCTTTATGTTAAAGGACCCTGACATGTTCTGGGATTTCATGTCTTTAAGACCAGAAACCACTCATCAAGCGTTGTTCCTGTTTTCCGACCGCGGCACGCCCGACGGTTTCCGCCACATGAACGGTTACGGAAGCCACACTTTTAAGTTGGTCAATTCTCAAGGAAAGCCTGTGTATTGCAAATTCCACCATAAGGTTTGTATATCTAGTTTGGGTTTTAATAAAATAAGAACATGCAATTTAAATATTAATTAATGGGCTTTTCTCTTCGCGTACTTCACGTAGACAGACCAAGGTATTAAGAATCTGTCGGCAGCCGAAGCTGATAGATTGGCTGGATCAGACCCAGATTATGCAATCCGTGATCTATACAATTCAATTGCAAATGGCAAATACCCATCGTGGACGTTGTACATCCAAGTGATGACTTTCGAGGAAGCCGAGAAGTTCCGCTACAACCCTTTCGATTTGACCAAGGTGCGTACTGTTTTATATGTCAGCTTTTTAATAAGGTATAAAGTTATTTTTAAATGCCTTTAGATGATTTTGCAGGAAGAAAAAAGAGAAAGTTATTGGTGGTTATGTTACGGTAAAAGACCGCAGTCGGGGAGGATGCGTCAATCCATGTTAATCACCGATTTCGCAATTCGCGGATTGCGCCAAAAAAAACCTAACCTAACTTAAACTAATAATAAACGGTCTTAAGTGTGTTTAGGTTAGTTTAGGCTAGGTTTTAACCTAAAAAATCGCATAATTTGGAAAGGACTGCGGACTTTTACCGTAACAGTTATACATATAGACAAAAAATAAACTGATTCTAATGTGATTCATTTGTTTAGAATTCCTTCTGGAGTTTTGCATGAGAAAATAGTGCAGACATTTTCTGCATACAATATTTTACATATGAATATTTTCTTTACAGTTGTACAAAAATATTTTGTGACAAATGTAGAATACAGTACTTACTTCCTTAAACACTTGTATGCAGAAGAGAGTATTTTCTGTAAAAGATTTTGTGCAGAACATTTTCTAAAACGTTTTGTGCAAATAAAATTTATTATAATTTCATGTACAGAATATTTTCTAAAACCTTTGTGCATAGTATTTTCTATTTTGTATAACTTTTTGAACAGCGCGGTACACATTTGTGCACAATTCTGCAGGGCTTCTCAGTATTGCTTTTATAACACATTGTATACTTTATCTCTAATAAGTTATTTAATGAAAAATGACTCCGAATTTAAAATTTGAAATTGACAATTTCCAGATTTGGCCGCAAGGCGAGTTCCCGCTCATTCAAGTTGGTAGATTCACATTGAACCGCAACCCTTCCAACTATTTCATCGAAGTGGAGCAGTTGGCATTTGCTCCTTCCAACTTGATCCCTGGAATAGAACCAAGTCCTGATAAGATGCTTCAGGTGATTATAAATAACACTTCACGTAATACACGCGTACGTACATCAAAATCAATTTATTTTCTACACCTAAATATTTCTAGGGCCGTTTGTTTGCATATCCTGACACTCACAGACACAGGTTGGGAGCGAACTTTCAACAAATTCCAGTCAACTGCCCTTACCGTACAACGGTGAAAAATTACCAACGCGATGGACCCATGGCAACTACTGACAATCAAGGCACGAATAGGCTTTTGGCAATTGTATTGTATTATAATTATACTGTGAAGGTATACTTATTTAAAACATTTTAGGTGGTGCTCCAAACTATTTCCCTAATAGTTTCAGTGGGCCAAAGGATAACAAAACTTATTTGGAACCAAGATTCCAAACTACGGGAGATGTTGCCCGCTACAACACTGCGGATGATGATAATTTTAGCCAAGTTACCACTTTCTGGACCAAGGTTAGTACAGTTCAATCCGGTCAACTTTAAAGGTGAACTGACAGGGTAATTTTCTTGCAACCGATTTCTCTGAAATATTTCCTATGCATGAACAACATGTATTTGCATGTGTCCAATTTTTTTCTAATTTTTCCACCAATTGGTTTATTTAATAAAAATTCGCAAATAGGTCCTCGAGTCCTCACACAGTCAAAATTTACATCCGGGACAGTGCGTATGGCATGCCGCTCGCACCAAAACGAATTTTCCCCCCTCCTAGCCTCTCTACACAGGCCCAAAAATACGCAAACTTCGATCTGTTCAACCACTTTTAATACATTTTTGAAAAATAAAACAAATGAACTCATAGTTTTAATTTTAATCATTCTTTCTACATGCAGTCCGAGTATTACAGCTAGGGTGTTACAAAACCGTGTCAGTTCACCTTCAACGGAAGCCCGTAAAAATATGTTTTCACGCGCGGTAATCGTAATTTATTTCAATTGTTATAACTTTTAAATTTGTGTTTCAGGTTTTGAAAGCAGAAGAACGTTCCAGACTTGTTGAGAACATTGCTGGGCATTTGAGACATGCCCAACCATTTATTCAAGACCGCGCGATACAAAACTTTGCGTCGGTGCATGCTGAACTCGGGCAGAGATTGCGAGAAGCCATTCAGAAATACAATTCTGAAGCAGTAAGTTTTTTGTCTCGTTTATTAGTCACTTTATTATATATTGAAAACTTTTACATTTTCAAATATTAACAGGGACGTGCTGCTGCTAGCTTGTAATATTACAAGCACATGATGCCCACAAATACAAGCAGCTATATATTCTTCACAGCTGAATGTATCTATTTTGCTCAATGATTATCACAGTTAATTAATTAACTTGCAACTAATTAATTCTTCTGCTCAGTACCTGAAACTAATGTTTGTTTGGACAGGTTTTAAATGTTTTACGTATGTTTTTAACTATAAATGTCATGTATTGGTGTAGAAAAGTTCTATATTGTATAATAATGCATTAGAATTAACAGAAATAAATGATTTTCTAAACCAGGGATAAAAAATGCTAATTATTTTTTTACGATAGAAGGCTGAAAAAATATATTTTGAAATATATATATTAGGAGTGATATATTGTTCAATTTGTATACATTATTGTAATTTATAAATGTATATTGTGGTGTTAATTGATCTATACAGAAAGGAAATTGGCAAATTTTCTGTATACAAAATTGCGCCTTACTTGGTAATTTCGTTTAGGTTAGTTTTAATTTTATCAATAACATTTATAATGGGTAATTTCGATACTATATGAAGCAGAGAGTATGCCAGCTCCAAATAAACAACTGTATGATATAAGATTTCTAGCAAAGGAACCGATTAACTAAACCGGCCATGCAAGCCTGAACCCCTCGTGACTAGTCGGCATCCCTTGCTAGTCGACATCCCGCATGCGCCGTTCAGCCTTCGGAGTGCGTAAATGGTAAATAAATGCTGCGCATGCGCTTTGGGATGCCGACTATCCATGGGCGACGACTTGCGTGATGCATAACGGCGCTTCATCTATCGGTCGTTTCCCTAGCAGCTAAACAAACCGTGACGTCACGTTAGCCTACGTCACATCCGCAATTGACGTTTAATGACATCCGTCTTTGGCGACAGCTGTTTGTGTTTTTCGAAATCGGTCGACATCGAAGCGAAATCTTTGCCGAGCCATCAATCGGACAACAAAAATAATAATCCGTCGTCGGCTGAACAAAATGCCGCCACAAGTTAGCGGAAAAGCGGCGAAGAAAGCGGGAAAAGCGCAAAAGAACATCACGAAGGGAGACAAGAAGAAGAAGAAGCGCAAGAGGAAGGAGAGCTACGCCATTTATATTTACAAGGTATAGGTCAGATGGCAATTTACGACGACGATTCTTACCCATATTTTTTTGGGTTTGTAGGTGCTGAAGCAAGTGCACCCTGACACGGGGATTTCCTCGAAGGCCATGAGCATCATGAATAGCTTCGTGAACGACATTTTCGAAAGAATTGCCGCCGAAGCTTCTCGATTGGCTCATTACAACAAAAGATCGACGATCACGAGCCGCGAAATTCAAACGGCTGTTCGATTACTTTTGCCCGGAGAACTCGCTAAACACGCCGTTTCTGAAGGAACAAAGGCTGTTACGAAATACACAAGTTCAAAATAGAAATATAAAATTAATGGGAAACACAAATTGATAAAAAGGTCTGCTACAGTAAAACCTCCGTAAATTAATACTAAACTAACTATAATTACACCTCGTTTTGTTTTGAAAAGGTTTTAATTACCAACTGTTAATTTCAAGAGGTTTTATTGTATCGTTTTGTTAAATTACATGCAGAATATTTGAAGATTGAACATTTTAAAATGATGTCCTTCATTTTTTAAACCCTGTTTTAACATATTGTAATGATTTAGCCTTGACATGCAGGCATTCTGGTTCGTCTTTTCTTCGTTTTTGGTGTAAATTTACGGTGAAATGAATATTGAGACCTTGCGGGTGATTTGTTCCAAGGTTTACGTGTACTTTGTAATAATTTCCAGTTGAATATGTTGCAATTTCTGAGTTTTCACCATTATAAGGAAGTACTAAATAAGTACTGGATTTTTGCTGCCGTTTGTATTTCTTAAATCAATATATAAATGTCACAGTTGATTTCAATGTGTTATTTAGTAAAATCGTAAATAAAAGGTGCAATTTAGTGCAGATCACATTTTGTTTATTTTTAAATGTAATTAAAATAAATTAATTTGTAAATCTAAACACAAAACTAGTAACTTTTTGTTAAAGGTGAACTGACACGGTTTTGTAAGGTACGCTGAAACTTAAACTATCTGAAGAAAAGTCACGAAGGAAGCAAGTGGTGCAACAAAATGTCTGTGAAAATTAGTAAACAAAAAGTTATTAGATGTCAAAGTTTGGCCGTATTTTCATCGAGACCCTTATAATTGACCTATCCCACGTTACAAGCCACCATTGGCTGAAGCAATTTTCGAGATGACGTCATTATGTGAGAAAACTGGCTTTCTGCCAACCAGATTCCAGCTTTTGCCTCACTTTGGCCGTTATTTTCCTCACTTAGGCCGCCATATTGGCAGTGGATAGGACAATTGGCACAATATTTTGTGCACAATTGTGTCCAGATTTCATCCCATTTTGTGCACCAAATTGGAGTCTTTTCGTTAACAATTATATTGTAAATAGTTTTATGCACAAAATGGAATGAAATTTGGGCACATTTGTGCACAAAAACGATTCAATTTGGGCACATTTGTGCACAAAAACGATTCAATTTGGGCACAATTGTGCACAAAAAGGGTTCAATTTGGTGCCCAAAATATTGTTCCAATCGTTACGCAATCGACCGATTTCATGTGCATTGCTATTGGCTGAAATGCAGAAGAAAAATGGCGTCCTTGTTGTGGATATCTAATCAACAGCCAATAGGGTTGCACGATTATCCACATTACGGGCTCCATATTGGCAACAGGACACGCCTACTGAAATTCGTCAATTGTGCACAAATTTTATCCTGGGATTGGCTTGAAAATGTCCGAAAAATGGGGCGTCTAGCTTCTCGAGAAAACTTGTTTTCAGACAATCAGTTTGCGTATTTTGCCTCACTACAGCCTCCATCTTGGCAATGGGAGGTGCTTACTGAAAAAGGTCAATTGCAAAGAAATTCTCCGTTATGTTCTAATCATGGTGTCAAATTACAGGACACAGGAAATTGTCAAGAGAGAAATTTTATTTTTCCTATTTCTCATACAGTGGTCAACTTTTGAGGTTTAAACACATTATAAAGATATGGCAGCATGCTGTAAAATGTGGTGAACATTCAAGTTATGCGGGTGGTCAACTTGGTATAGGGTGGTCAAGTTCGCAAGTTTCACTGTACATAGTTTAAATCGTAAACTTCAGACATAATGATATTACTTTGCGCAATTCCAGGTTAAGGCTGACGTGGACGCGAAGATGTTCAACGGTAACACGGCTTTGCATCTGGCCAGTTCGATCGGCAACACGGCCTGCGTTCAGCTCCTGATGGAACACGGTGCGGATCCGTTGGCCGAGAACCTGGAGGCCGTGAGAGTTACCTCCGGTGACGACGTGGAAGAAGAAGAAGATGACGAAGAAGGACAGAGTTCCGATTCCAGTTGGGAACGAATCGGACAGACACCGGTTGATTTGGCTTCTTCGGGAGAGGTTTGTTTATTACTGGAAATTTTACTTTTACAGGAGACGGAGATGGATTATATATTAACTGTTATTTAAAATAATTCTCTCCGGTAGATCCGAAGCATATTGAAAGGTGAGACCAAGGTTGAGACAACGTTACAAAGCGGTTCTCGCGACGTTAAGCCTTTTACCGAGTTGAAGACACCGGTGAGGAAAGCACCGGATAGCGATTCCGGGATGAGCATCTCGTCGAGAAGTTCTTCGTCACTTCGAGAACCCGCCGCGAAAGCGAAGACGCGTGACGTCACGACTGTCGCTGGAGACTCCGGTTTAGGAATTTCTTCTAAAAGTAACATGTCCCTGGAAAGACCACTCGGGATTGTTGGCGTATAATTTATTTGAACTTTTTAGTTTCACGTTAGAAGTTTCACGTTAGATGATGCCGAAATCTGTGTGGTTTTTCCGATTTGTTTCGTACGAAAATGTTGATTGATATTAAAGAATTACGATTGTAACCGTGCGATTATAAAATTACAGGTGAATTGGATACGTTGGATTTGAAGACGAAGACGCGGCTGGCGAAACTTCTCGATCCGCCGTCGAAGAACTGGATGAAAGTGGCGGACAGGCTGCATCTAACATCTTTCATGCATATTCTAGAGGAGGAGACGAGTCCTACGTTCGCAATGTTTGAGTATATCGACGTAAGGATTTAGCAATATTGCCTAAAACAGGGTGTCTACTGATACTGGAAATCCTGGAAATACACTGGAATTGTATTTTAAAGGGACAGTGAAGTCCAACAAAAATTTTTAATATGTTATTCAGAGTGATAAACTATAGAGAATGGCTATTTGGTATGTTAACCAATTCGCAACGGTTAACCATTGAGACAGATTTGTCGATAGAACTCTTTCTTTGCGCAGATTGACGGCCAAATCACCCATGGGGGTGACGGCTGTCACCGTCAATTGGCTGCTCCCCTCCACAAAAACGGGTAGCAAATTTTTTTGGCCAAAGCTTGGCCAGGCGATGTTGAGAACGGGGGTATGCGTACGCTGCCGAGCACAGCCCTGGCCCATGTCCTCTCCATTGCCGTTACATATAAAGGCTGTTGAATTTGCTGTCAGTATACCTTTTTCAAATTTAATTTATAACTCGTTAACCATTGCGAATTGGTTAACATACCAAATGGCCATTCTCTATAGTTTATCACTCTGAATAACATATAAAAAAATTTATTTGACTTCATTGTCCCTTTAATCCTGGAAAATGTATCATTTTTGACACTTTACATAATTTTGTTTATTGATTTCTATGAATTCCTCTTCTAATTTGTTTGTTTGGAACAAAATGCCAATTAAGCTTGAAACTTTTGAAATTACATTGTTCACTCCACTTATTCGTCAGTTTTTAAGGGATTAATATAATTTGTGATGTAATTATCTTTAACTTTGTGTTTAGTGTCCTGGAAAAAAGTTATAAATATCCTTGAAAATACTGGAATTTTGAAATGAAAGTTTAGTAGACACGCTGTAAAATGTTGCCAGCAGATTACAGTATGTTTACGCGACATTTTACAAATTGCAGACTTTGAAAGAACTGAGGACAGCTTTGGAGGAGTTGGATTATTCAGAAGCGTTAGATATTATCGAGTCCAGTTGTCCGAGTGAAGGTACACGTTTATAAATTTTAGAAGAATCCGCTAAGTACATAACAGTATTTTATAATTTCCGGTTATTTTTTCTTTGTAGAAGAGTGGTCGCAAAAATCTTGGGTTTCCAAGAAAGAAGAGAAGTTTGTGGAAGAAAGCCTCAGTAAACTTCATTTGTAATTTCGTTTAAATTTCCTGCGATTTAGTGCCGCAACTTTTTAATATGTTATACCAACGCGGTAAACCGTGTCTTTCGTACGTTATAAAAATGACCACGTTGATTAATCAAAATGATGTGTTTAATTCAACCGAAACGTGGTCCCTTAATTATTACTTTTACCTGGCTTATTTGCAAGTTCGTGCCAATAGGACTTGGATCAGTCATTGGATGTTATAATGTTACCGGGATTTTGAAGTGACAAGCCATGTTGCGTTGAAGCGTGCGAGGAGTTGGTTAAATTTGAGAGTGAAATGTAGCTGTTATATTGTATACCGTAAATATATTTTGTCATTGGTGATCGATCGAACTAAATACGTACCTTATTGCAGTGTCATTTTTTTTCCTGACACTTTTTGTAATTAAATGCGTTATTATGCGAAGAATGGAGAATTGAAATATTAAAGGAAAATCATATTTTAACTTGAATGTCATACTTTGATCCGGCCCTTAATTTTTAAACTAGTACTTTAAAGGAGAACAGAAAGCTATAATCGCGATTTAACAGATTTACATGAAAATTTGTTATTAGTCAGTATACTCA
>JAQIWR010002757.1:0-10561 GCA_034695945.1 Glomeris hexasticha | reverse complement strand
GCTTTCTTCATGACTTTTCTTCAGGTAGTTTAAGTTTCAGGGTACCTTACAAAACTTGTTCTGTTCACCTTTAAATTAGGTATTTCACGGAAGTAACTACTGCAATGGCAACAAATGTAAGGATTTTGGCCCTTCGTCCTGCTTTCCTTAAGACAGTCAGGTACTAAAATACTTGTAATTCGGTAAGGGCTTCATTTTGTTGCTCTCGATGGCTGCAGCCTCGTTCTTTCAATTGTACATATAGTCATGGTCCTGTGCTTCTTGTAACAGTAATATGGCAATTGTGGGTTCTAATTCGGGTTTCCCCTACAGCCAAAATCAACTTGGTTAAAGTGGATTTTGTATAGGCAAATTAATTGATTATATGCGGAATACAAATGTACGTTGCGGCAACTTTTTATATGTGCTCATTCTTTGCAACTCCTTGTTCTTTGTGCTTTGTGTATAGTTCTGGAATCAGCCAAGATAACTAATTATTCAGCGTATATTATGTGTTTTACCCTTGGTTTTACTTTCATGCCTGAGGGATAAAACGAGTTATTTTCCATGCATATGTAGACTGCCACTTTATCTCTAGGCTAGATTGAAAGGCTGACATGACATGCTTGTCTTCATATTTTAGGCATGGCTTGCTACAATCTTAAAATTTGTTTTTCTGTGCAAAGGAAAACTTTGCTTGAAAAATATGCAATATTAGCCAGAAATCATATTGACAATTTATGAACGGCTAGCAACATCTAAACAAAACATTGGAAATCCTGCATTGCAAACATACCAAAATGCTTTCCAGCAGTTAATATAAAGTTCATTTACTGAAACATATGAAATATTGTCCCAAATGTAAGAAATTGTTTTTGCTAGAACCAGGCAATAAATTAAGTATACATAGCCATATGAAACGGCAAAAGCGAAAGCTATATGGGGAATAAAATTCTTGAATTTTTAGCTTGAATATCAAAATAATTTCAGAAACTAAATGGATTTTAAACCTCGAGCCAAATGTAATTACATTAAAAAAAGCTTTGCATGCATATCAAATGACTGAAGCGATACAACGAGCTTAATCCTGTTAAATCCTTTGCACTAGGATGATGCTTTCAACACTTGGATAACATTAACAAATCATCGTATTCTCTTGGCCTCTGCTTACATATTCAAATTTACAGGGTTTATTGGCTCATGCATGCGGTTTTGGGGTTTGTGCACAAGTTGCATTATGGATTTACCACTGAATCAAGTCACTGTTCCGAGGATTTTTGTTGTTTAGGAGATTTGCGAAATTGCATTTGCAGTGTGTTGATTGTTCCAGTTACAAAATTTGTTGATTTACGTTTTGGTGCTCTCTACATCATAGCAAGCATTCTTTAAATTTGTATACTTCTAACGGTAATTTCAGGCTTTTAACAGTCACTCTGTTAAAATTGTTGATAGTTTAAAGTTAACTCCAGTGGGACTGATATGGTCATGTTGACACTTTATAGAAATTAAATGTACACAAGCCGCCCTCAAAGTCTGAACTAAGCCCAAGGGTGTATGCGGACAATGCGTATGTCCAAAAATTCATGTTGCTCCATGTTTATCTGTAACTTACTGAATTATATATAATGTAAAGAGCAAACTTTCTGTATGTAAAATTTAACTTATCATAACCAAAATTAAAAGAGTAACTTGGTCGAAGATTCATTAATGGTAAATGTATACCTATACATATTGCTACTGTAACCCAACATCAATAACAAAAACTTTTCATTATTTATAAAGCGCTGCAAGGGTGCATCAGCTAATTGATATTCAAATGCAAATCAAATTAGCATAATTTCAATGTTTTACTTGCGTATAAATATGGAAAAGTAATTTGTGCGGCAACGTAATCTATAAAATGAATACATAATAGAAAAAGTAGCTACTTCATGAAGTAGCTCGTGTTTCCCAGATGTTAATCTGTGTATTACATAAACTAATGCAAAGTTGTTTTCGTGTTTACAGTGAAACCATTGGGCGTTCAGATCATTCCCAAACAGAGACCTCTGTCAGTGCACAAGACACATGAAGTCAAATGTCAGACTTATGGATCGAAACCACCACCGCTAGTTTCGTGGTGGAAAGGAAGCAAACCGATGCGGAACGCCCAAGAAAATCTGTCTGTCGATCGGAGCATATTGACAAGTGTGTTGCAATTTGTACCAACTGAAGAAGACCACGGAAAATTCCTGACATGTTCTGCTGAAAACCCGACCATACAAGGCAGCGCCATGGAAGACAGGTTGATGATGGATGTGCACTGTAAGAAGATGTATGCCGTTACTTGCCACTTTCAAAATCTTATCTATTCCAACACTCAGATATATCAGCTGGCGCGAAAATTCCCTCCTTCTTTGCCTCCCTCATCGATGGCAATTTTAGATTATTTAACTGCGCCACTCCCTCGTAAAAATCTGATCGACTTAACATAAACAACGCTTTAGATATATATCTCGCCATAGTAGCCTAGTCACACACGAAAATTCACCATCAACTTTTTCTTCTTTCCTACATAGAGCCAACCTACAACTGATTGAATGGGCCCCACTCCTTAATCCCACTTTGCGATTGCCCAGTTGCCATGACGACAGCGAATAATTGGACCATTTTAATGCATAATCTAGAACTGTTAGGAATAAAGATTACGTCCCAGGCAATGTCTGGTTCCCTGTAGAAAATGGCGGATCGTCGGTGAAATCATCAAATTCTAAAGATGCAGTGATATTCAGAGAGAAAATAAGCCAATGAAAATGCCATAAAAGCCCAGCGGCAAGCACAAACAAAATTTTGGCCTCATTATCGATACAGTAAGTCCTCATTTTATGCGACATCATCAGCGGATTCAAGTACACATATACGAATGAGGTTTTTATATCTCAATCCGTATTTTACGCGATTCCATTCTTTTGTATTCTACAAAATTCAACATGAAAAAGATTTGCATTAACCTTCACCATATTATTGGCATTTCAATATTTCACCATATGGGAAAAATATTGAGCACGTGAATCTTCATTATTCAAAAGTCCCATGCCCAATAATTTAATTTATGCATTGGCTTCATGCAACATCTCTTGCTTGCATAAACAGGGGATGGGGAATTGCAGTATATACGTATTAATATACATTATGTTCCTTGTATTGAATGTTTAAAACTATCGCGTCAAAAGCTATTAAAGCTTCAAATTAATTGACTGATATTTTGATAAGAGAAAACAGTGGCCATACGCCATGGATATAAAAACTGATAACACGTTTTTCTTTTAATGAATATTTAATGACTGCAAGGCACGGCCCAGTTGGGAATAAATTACAGGATGGAGAATACATTAAGCGAGTTTCTATGCTTTTGTTTTTGGGCTGGAACACCACGGGAATATCCACAAAAGTGAGCAAAGTCGCTAGGGAACAGCAAACAACGACTTTCTGGGCACCATCTGCTCGTGAAAGGGAAAAGAAAAAATACTAGGAAAAAGCATTGGAGACATCACTTTTGTAACAAACGATGATGATGCAAAAAGAGGCAAACTAGAGCGAGCGAATTGTAGCTTATCCCAATTCCATCTTCACAGAGTGTCCCACAGGACATTTTCAGGACATGAATGGTATTGTGGTATCTTTAGGAAGTTCATGGTAAACGGCCAAATGCCACAGCCCCTACCTTATATCTCCATAGAATGTTATTAACATGCGATTTGGGACTCGGGTGTAAAGTCTCAAAGAGACATCATGTTAATTCCAATGGCACAAAGCCTAGGATGTAGGCAATAGGCGACCTACTAAGTACAAAAATCCCGCAGATATATATACTGGGTTTATGATGATGGTTACATCAACAAATCCAACTGGTATTATCTGTAATTTTGAGCATATGTTCAGACTTAAAATGTCAGAATGTTCAATTAATTGATCACGAAGGTTACATTATAGGATGTCCAATTCAGGACAATGAAAAATTATTTGGAATACTCTCATCAGAAGTATCAAGACAGTGGTTTGCCAAGTTGACCGTGGAAGGCTAAAATCCCTCAAAGTTCTCTAATGTGTTATATAGAAAATGAAAACAATTTTTCAACAGCTATATCATTTTCTTCATTGGTTAATGGATTGAGGTCATCCCCTTCACGACATCGCATCAGTAAAATTAGAATTATAATTATTGATCTTTTCTGCTGTCCCATTCGTGAAAGATGAGTTTCGGCCAAGTCCAACAACGGGATCATTGGCAATCAACTAAACGGATGTTAGGTTTGCTGCCAGCGCTGAAGCTCCTGTCATTTGGGTCTTTAACAAATCACATCGTGTGAATAATAATGAATAAGCAAGTAACTGTGTTTTCGAACTATTAATGTGCACACTTACGTGTAGATTGCGATAATGTTGTATCTGCTTCAACTGCCCGTGGGGAAATTTGCCATATAGTAGGTTATGGTTATGTAAATGAAACTGAAAGGGAAAATATGAAAATTGCAGCAACCGTGCAAGCAGAATTTCAGGAAGGTTTATCACAATTTTCTATGATACACTGACACTTGTGAGAGGCGGAATCCATATCCATTGTTTCAGCCTGCATGCCCAAGATGGCAAACCTGCTTTAATTTGAAAAAGCCCATACACTCCGAGCAAGTATATTACTGTCATTTTATTACAATTAAATTTTACTGCGAAGCAATGCAAAAGCACTCCCTGATCAGAGAAGCTGGTCTGTCTTCTAAACGGCATTAGGCATTGTAAAATGATTAGGACATCAGCAGAAACTTCAACGAGAGGTCTAAAGCTAATAAGGATAATGCACGATTAACCTTCATGTTAAATTTGTTGTTGTTACTGCTGACCTGCTGGGCCATGTTATTTAAAGTACGTATAAGAAACTACCTACAAGGCAGTTGCTGCTGCATAGGAATTCTAATATTTTTTATTGTAGTTGTGGAAATTGTACAGTAGTGAAGTGCAAATAGCAGTTTCAATCAAATATATGAGCTCTTTTGCGAAATGGTATTACTGCAATCAGTTTAGCACTGAAACTGGAGACCTGACCGAGTGAAAAATTGGAGCTATTCAATACCAAAGGCATCAGCATTTTCCTATTGACAATTCTTTATTTGCCATTGTGCAGCACACGGATTTTTTTACTTCGAAACTCCCTAATTCGCTCAGCAAAAATTCGAGTGTGCGGGATGAATGTTCTCGGTCCAGAGAACAACAAAGAAGTTTAGACTCAATTGGTTGGGCACGGTGCACGCAGTAACGGCTGTGCCATGTCCATTAAGAATGAAGAAGAGAGAGGAGACAAAAGAAGGAATTGAAAATAGTAGTGTGCTAGTTTCTTTCTCGCCATCGTGCAATTAACACCATCCCATCCCATCACTTCCCAAACATCATCACAGGGCCCAGCACTGTCATTGATTTACTACACACATCACGCAGTGAATATAACCAGGGAGTATCCCAACCCTCTACCCCACTCCACCAATCCGCCCAAAAACAAAAACTTGCATTAGGAGATGCATCTGCGAAACAATTGGAAATCCTACCATCACATTAATCAGATTAACGCCGCAGCTGCGTGACATAAATGGATTCACCAGTTATGTCCCATTCCTACGCGTTTGACGTAGTAATAGCTCAGACTAAGCGAATATTACCACAATCTCTCTCTGGGCAAAGGCACAGCAGCAAAAATTCTAGTACATGCTTGTTATTGCTTCGCAACAAATAAATCTCCATAGCCGTTCGGATCTCGTAATTGTTTTATCGATGAGGACCAAATGTCAGACGTGATAAATTTGTTTTTCATCCAGGAATTTATTATCGGCATGAAACATGATGAAAACCAGTCGTAACAAACTTTCTCATCACGTCGCAACTTGTATACGTCCGAGTTTATATGTGATTCTTTCGCTCGATTTATTAATACTTTACCCCAGTATAAAACGTTCACATCCACTCGAAATATGGTGAGTATCACTGGTTTTTCATGGTTCCACCGGTCAAAATATAGCGTCCAATGGCAAAATGATTGCATGCAGTAGTACCTTTAAACAAGGAATTTGAACGCTTGCATTGAACAAGATTAAATATTTCAAAGTAGGCCTACAACATAACTTGCATAATGGATGATGTACTTTCTTTGTGAGGACAATCTCACGTGGCCAGTGTTTTATAAGTGCTGCATGCACTCTATATCGCCAATCTCATTCCTCAGGACTGGATTTTTTCCCTCAAAACCCAAAATAAGTGAGTGGCAATTTTGTTATTGAGAAAATCAGCTGGAAATTATCATACAGGTCTATATTTCTTAGCAATGTACAGACAAACTATCAATTCATATGTGATCATTTCGGGATTTAGTAAATGACCACATTTCAATTGATAGTGACCAGAATTTCTAATTGAAACAAGTAGGTTTTGGCTACTTTGGTTATTTTGCGGGCTTCAATATTCAATACCACCAATCTAAATATCTGTGGTTATTATCTAGTGTATCTCATTCTATTTTCAATCAATTGTTCAAATGAACTAATGTATAGAAGTATTTTCCTTCCGAATCTGTTTTGCTCTTTCATTCTTGACATTTGCAATGTGAAGGTCTATTTTCAATTGGTTAAAATCGATAAAAATCGATTCTGAATTCTTATTGGATTCCGTGCGACTCTTCCATGGGAACTTTCCTTTCAATACGATTATGATGAGTTTAGAATGCGTACAAAATTCTGTGACATTACAAAATTGAATTTTTTTCAGTTGCTAGTTGCTAACTTCTAAAGATGGATATACTGGTCTCACACCCGTGCATTTAGTATTATTTCAGCGGACATGAGATTTTGATGGATGGGCCAATCAATAGCACTGTGCCTGCGCATTTTATTGCCCCAAATCAATATGCACGACCATGCAGCAAATCTTTAATAAAAACGGTACTTACTAATGATAATGTAAATATATAATGTAAATATAGTATATACTATAGTATATTGAATCTAGTTTTAACCATTGAATGTGCATTGATGCATGCAATTAATGCACACATTTATTCAAAATTTAATACATGTACACTTTCATCGGTGTTTATTTTCGTCCAATGATGATGTCGGAATATTGCGCATATATTATTAGAATTCAATTAAAATTATATTAGCATAACCGCTGCATAAACAATTTTTATATAAAAAATGCTGAACCAAGCATTATAACGTTTGCCCATCAACTTGCATCAAAGCTCATTCCACAAGACCAAACAATATGAATAATTAATTGTTTGTACGGCGACAAAAGCTATACAATTTTCAATGAATGCTGGTACGAAATACAAACATGACACCAGCATTTACAAACAAGTTTAAACATTACATAGTATAGCAATTGTATTGCGGTTGTCAACGATGTTGATATCGAACTAAGCTCAACGCCATTTCAACCTCATGTGCTATCTGGGAGTCACTGCCACTATTGGCCAAATCCTAAAACTGGCATTATTGATTTCCTACACAGATATTTTCATTGTGAGAGATCGTCACAGCAGCAAACCAAAGGCCAAAGCACCAATTCTATGTGAATGTACTTGTGCTCCAAGGAAGAGTTACTTATGTAAATTGTACTAAAATGATTCAGTTAATTTTCGATATAAAGATACCAATGATATAAATGATACCAACAAAGATAACGTCAAAACGACGTTGAAGTGATGTCGTCTCAATATACCGTTGACATGAGTGGTTTATTGCCCAAATCACAATGTTAGCAGTTACATTTCAAATGCGAAATACTATTTTATGCTGTATTTAGTATGGATATGATCATATTGCATTGCAACATGCAATTTTCAGATATTAATAAGACATTTCATTGAATCGAGCGTCCAACCGTTTATTGATTATCACAAAGAATATTGAAGTTTTGGATGCTAAAAGTATTTAAGATTAGCGCACATAGAATTGGTCTTTCAGATAAGAGGGATGTGGCGCAATGTATTTGGAAGCGTTAGTGAACCTTTGAATTAACTAGCATTACACCGATCCGAAAGCCTGAAAAAGTGCAAAATAGATTATATCATGAGACTTCTGAATAAAACAATCGGGCATTACAACTAAAGTACTTTCGGTTTGATATAAATATTAACGAAGTTCATGCATGCATAAATCACGTAATTCCCGAGTGTACCATTCAAATTGAACAAGTTGATGGCGCTGTATGATTTTTTTCAGTATGAATATTGCTAATAACTTAAATCTTACAGTTCCACCCACAGCTACATTGGCCCTGGGGAGTTCTTTGAAAGAAGAGTCCCTGAAAGAAGGGGACGATGTTTACTTCGAGTGCAGCATTCGGGCGAATCCCAGAGTGTATAGAGTAGATTGGAAATTCCAGGTAATGTCATTATACAAGCATTAATACCGCTTGGAGAAAAAGAAACGCTTTAAGCCAATTAGCTATTTTTACACTAGGGTAAGATATTACACCATAACGTCAGCGCTGGAATAATAGTGAGCAATCAATCGCTGGTGCTTCAGAAAGTGAGGAAAACAAATGTTGGTTCGTACACATGTGTGGCTCATAATACCGAAGGTGATGGAGAAAGTAATGAAGTCACCCTCAAGCTCAAACGTAAGCCGATAAAAATAAATCAAATTAAAATGTACCGCACTGGTGCGCGTCTAAAATATGCAAAAAACCTAACATGTCATTTGTCACTTTTATCACGTTCCGCACCGAAGCTAAAAGTAATGAGGTAGCAGCATCCCGTACCAAAAAAATCCCAGTCAACTATTAAATAATAAATATCTGCCCGATTTTTGAACTTTTAGTCTTAAAAAAATTCTTGCCCATGGCATTGCAATTTTAGCACAAAACTATAGCGTTGTCCATAAATGATGTCACATATTTAATTGGCAGTTTTATAAAATACAATGACAATGTTTCTGTCAGCGTTTCTAGTTGAACTAGAAGTTGATGGCATGTCCAAAATATAATGAAAAATACTGGCTATAAAAGAATGCACATTGAATGCATTATTGCAAACCCGTGTAGGAAGAAAATCAATGAAAATCGCATTCAAATCTCCACAATATTAATAATTATGGTAACATATGACGATCGACTGGCCAAATATCCCACAAAATATGACAGCAGTTGAGATGGGGGAATGTGGCAGGTGGGGTAATTAATCTACATCGTTGAACACATTAATTTTGACATCATTTATGGATGATCTCGTATGAAAATGGTGGTACAATATTTAACCACCCAAAATGTAAAGGCATGTTTCACTTGCAAAAATCAGCTGGTTTACCTGCGATATTCCATTATTTTATCGTTTTCAAAGTTTCATGTACTACATAATATTCAGACGCAAAAAAAACTGCTTTAATCTCACAAGACTACTTTTTGTCTACTAATGATGAGTAATGATGAAACGTTAATAGATAATGAAAACCCGCCTATGCAAGATTGTGGCTGGTGTGATGGTATATTTAATGATTTCTAATGGCGTACATTTTATTTAGATGTTCCATTTTGTTCACCCGGACAAAAATCTTTTTATGGTGCTGTAATGCACGAACCCACAAAGATTACTTGTGAAGTAGAAGCCAACCCTCCTCCGGTAAGATACAAACATCAACAACAAGCATGCTAATTGCATGGGCGTTCAGAGACATATGGGATACACAGGGGTTAAGATCTTCAAGAAATCCGACACTATAAACACGTTGTTTATGAGAAAATACAGAAAGATTTTAACCTTTAAGGTTTCCTTTAAGCTGCTGAATAATTATCTAACTTTGACTTTACCAACATTATTTAAGTTACATTATTGATTCCGTTGTATGTCCAAACGCAAAAAAGAGGATTCGGGTTATAGTTTATGCATGCTACGCATTTCTCATTAACGAGAATATAAATTATATGAGCGTGAAAGCGCAGTTTTCTTGGCTAAATACCGGTCAGTAGCTGGCTTCATTCGTTATATATTCACAACAAATACTGTTCAGGTATTTATTCTTATAAATAGATTAAAACTGAATAGTAAAGAATTTATATGGAATCTTCTTTGCGAATTACTATAGCTCTTATTGGTTCGACTCCTAAAACTAATATTGTTTCTAATGTGATTTGCCTAAATTAAAATGCAAAGACAATCTCTCACTGTATTGAAATATGAAACGAAGACTCTGAAACTCGACGACAGATAAAGAAAGCAAGTATTGCAGCAAAATCTCTACCGAAATTGGTACAAGAATATTAGCACTTGAAATTCAAAGGGGTAATCAAGTTAGGAGGTCCGCTTATATGTTACCCGACCTTCCATCTTGCAAACTTTAAATAATTATCAGATATGACAATTTTTGTTACTAATTTCCAGATATTTCGCTGCAGCACTTTCTTTCTAAATGGATTTTCTTAATGTACCGTAAAACGGGGTGTATAGAGACAAATTCCAACTTTCAAGATCTGTATCTTTGTTTAAAAAATCGCAGCCATGTGAAATTTGGTAGAAAGTTGTGTCAGTGATTGTAGTTTCAGGTGTAAAAATATGGTGCCA
>JAQIWR010002756.1:0-10562 GCA_034695945.1 Glomeris hexasticha | reverse complement strand
ACTTGCTTTCTTCGTGACTTTTCTGCAAGTAGTTTAAGTTTCAGGGTACCTTACAAAACCGTGTCAGTTCACCTTTAATTCTTTTACCCAAAATCTACATTCCCTGTTTTCCTGATGTTCACTGTTTCCATAAGTTCCTTCACTTCAGTTACTTTTGTGAACCTTCTAACCAGCATTTGAACCTTATTGCATTCATTTAATATATATTTCAAACAGCATCTGCATCCCGCGTTGCTCAAAACAGAACTACGAAGGACGCGACTACTTGCACGCGCAAACTACCATCTCAATTATTGCAACTATATGTATATCATAATTGCAATTTCAGGGATGGAAAGAAGTGCTCAATGGGTATACAATATCGGTATCAAGGTGATCTTCAAGGGTAATTTAGGAAGATGGCCAATGACACTGAAGCAGTACGGATACATCGGCGCACGCATGTGTCCAACTACTTGTAACTAATATACCTACACATTTGTGCAAATTCCAGTCTCACTTATCTTCCAGTAAACTGAATATGCTGTTGTTTAAAGTTAGTTTGCATCAGTAATAATATGGGAAATTAAGAGAATTATGGGAATTACTTTAACCGTTCGGCGCGAACACCGTCCGCGCCGAAGAGGTAAATGAAATGAATGCAGGCTAACTGTCTTAGTTATTTGGCTACAGTGTGTTTGGCAATGTTGCATTTGTCCTTACAGCATCGTAATTCTTAGTTTCAACTCCATGTTTGACATCCAGGGTGACTTCCCGGTTAGTCGCGTGAACTCCAACGGGTATTCGCGAGATGAAACACATCTCAAAATCGTCAGATTCGTCTGATGAAAACGAGAACCTGCTCTTCACCTTGTCCTGATGGTTAACCAGTGTGTGACCTTTGGTATCCATAACCTGATATAAAATAATAATAAAAAAAAATTATGAATATGTAACAACTAGTTTCAGTTCACCATGGTTCACATATAGTCAAATTGAAACCGAGTTCACCATGGTTAAAACCGTTATTTTGTCCGTAATTAATTGAAAGGCTGGATGTTATTTTTTGCTTTACCACCACGTCCATCTTATGATCTGCAGGGGCCTCCTCAGCTTCGTATTCACCTGCCACAACTACGCCTTTGTGAACGCTTTCTTTGATGCATTTCTTGCCGTTGGGCCCCAAGTGGAACCTCAGACCGTCTGTGACGGCAATAAAAATCGCTAATACCAAAACGACACGCTCTAAACTAACCATAATTTCCTTTTTGAAAGAAAAACTCGGCCCACGACAACAGCTAACGTGGCATTCGCCTCTCATCGCAGTATAAATGCGGAGAGCGGCAGGTTTT
This sequence comes from Glomeris hexasticha, assembly GCA_034695945.1. Taxonomy (NCBI): domain Eukaryota; kingdom Metazoa; phylum Arthropoda; class Diplopoda; order Glomerida; family Glomeridae; genus Glomeris; species Glomeris hexasticha. The sequence continues at coordinate 9,231 of JAQIWR010002756.1, read as the reverse complement.
TTTAACGCCGAAACTGCGCAGCGTTAAAAGCGCTCCGACTAACGGACTTACAACTGTAATGATGAGAAACATTCCAGATGGGTCAGCGACATTTTGAAGTCGTCATAGTGACGCGTCATAGTGGCGCCGTTGTTCTGACGCTGAGTACACCGTGACGCTAGAAGTTACGAATTTTGAAACCTGTCTATGACGAAAACTGTCTATGCTGGAAACCTGTCTATGACGAAAACTGACAATGCTGGAAACCTGTCTATGACGAAAACTGACAATGCTGGAAACCTGTCTATGGCGAAAACTGTCTATATACTGGAAACCTGTTTATGGCCGAAAATGTGATTTTTTTGGGACCGTAGACTGCATGCAATAAATGTTTTTTTTTTTAAAAAACCTCTCTATGCTGGAAACACCTGTCTATGGTGGACATTTTATCAAGGAGGTTGGAAGCTCCTTGCATTTTATCCAGTCCCATTAGATTCCACCGTAGACAAGTTTTACTTTTTATACAAATATTATCAATTATATAATTTAAACTAATCTACATATATGTAATTTATTTCAGATCAATTTCAAATTAATATTCTTTACATCTTTTTATTTTACACTACTTTAGATCAATTTATTATCAATTTAATTTTTTAAATCAATGTATTATTAATTTTATTTCGTTAGATCTTGGACAAGGCCGGTAATCAATTTATTATTAATTTAATTTATTTAGATCAATTTATTTAATTTATATTACTTTAGATCAGTGCAATGTAATTTACTTTTGATCAATGCAATGTAATTTACTTTCGATCAATATGCAATGTAATTTACTTGAGATCAATATGCAATGTAATTTACGTTAGATCAATGTAATTTAAATTGTTGTCGTCATTGGGTCTGGCGTCATTTTGTCTTACCGTTCGAAAGCGGGACGACGTGACGCCAGACAGCGCACCGCTGATGACGTAACAACCTCCTTGGGTAAGGTTTATTCTACTGCAGGTTAGGAAACGAAACTTGTTTCCTATGGGCGAGTTTGTGCCACATTTTTTCCAATCCACCAGAGGGCGCTGTAAACAGAGTCGGGAGAAGTTAACGTAAGGAGAATCGGGAGTTTGGAATTCCAGATTCCCGATTCTCCCGGATTCTCCTTACGTTTCTCCCGACTCTGTTTAAAGCGCCCTCTGGTGGATTGGAAAAAAAGTGGCACAAACTCGTAACATGGCGTTTCCTAACCTGCCCAAAAGGGCGGAGTAGAATGAACCTTAATATGGGCAAACGGTAAAACCACGTTCCGTTTACCACCGTTTTTATTTAATTTCTCCTTAACTATGGCGAATTTCTTAATACATCCAATTGAGAAGTTCTATAGTTTTTCGTCACGCACAACATATATTTGTTTTATTTTTAGCCGGACTGTCCCTTTAAGCCCCTCCCTCCCCTTCCCACTGACCTTGTGCAGTCAGCAAAACTATGCAAGAATTTATTTTATTACCTACTGACAACATATTTCAGGACAGAAAAAATTCTACACCTGTGACATCATTTACGACTTATCCCCCAAGACTCTACACTATACACACGACATGTAGGTGTTAGTGCAATTAAGCGGTCGCATCTGCTTCGGATCCATAGTGGTAATTAAACTTTTCTTTCAGACCCATGTGAAAAATGAAATCGCCGAGTAAAATCCAACCAATTGTGTATTAGGAGGAAAATGAAAATGGCAATGAAAAGACAAGAGGGTTTGCATTTTAAAAAGTTACTACAACAATAGCGGGGGAAATATTGGAAAATTTCCAATGACCGTTCGCGATGAAACTTACGGGGAAGTCAACCGAGAGACGTACGGTGATTTTAAAATTGATGAACGTCCAATTTAATATAATTGCCTACGATTGGCAGGATGCGAAGTAAAGTGCATTTGATGTCGCCTTTCTCATGCTGTACGGACGAAAAGATTTGTTGGTCTAAAAGAAAATTCCCCGAGATATTTCGGTTATTCTCGGGGAAATTAAATTGCCCGGCACATTTCAGTTGGCCCTGTCCTCCGAGCAAATAAATCTCACGTACTTTTTCTTCATTTTTATAATATAAGTATATAAGGAGTAGTAGTAGTAGTATAGAGTGAAGAAGAATTCGAGGAAGGTCAGAGGAGTTATTGGAACGGCTAGCGGCAATTTGTCAAGCGTGAAGTTCAGCCGTTCGCTCAACCGTGAACGTACACGTGTACATTTTTAGGAAATTTCGAGCGTTTGTATATTGAACCAGACGTTCACAATCGCTACGATCACCGTCTGAGTAAGTTATATAGAGTGAGTAATAAGTGAGCCAGGGGCGAGTTGCGTGAGTAAAGGTTGAGGTGTGACCTGCGAAAGTTGCTCACCTTATAATACATTGAGGGAGACAAACGCGCACAAGTCATCCGACTGTTCTGTTGCCAGGATAACTAACTGTACCCTGCAGGTCAGTATACACTCGTTGTTTGTAGTTCATTTACACAGAAAAGCAAATGCGGTCAATATTGCAATCATGAAGTAGCATTCTCAAATATTCAAAATTATATTATTTTTACAAATTTCCTTAAAGGTCATAGAACAGGGCAATTTTCAACTTCTTTGATCTTCATGGGAATGCCACCTAAGATAATTGGTCATCTCTGGATTCATCCCTGAAATTCCCAGATTTTTCCGATGAGGTTTTATACAAAAATTGGGGCATTGAAATTGTCGAGTGCGGGCTCTTGTTAGCACACGCCCGGGCTCTTGATCCTTGCTTGAACAGCGGCTGAAGCAGAGTATGGCGTGCCAAACGTGTCAGTAATTTCATTAACGCGCGCACACGCTCAGGGTGCATTTATGATGTCGGCTTTTAGCTTACACTTTGAGCTGAAAGCAGAATCTTGCTTGCTGATGACGTCACACACTCGCCTCTGAAGCAATTATGTCAATATAGTTTGTATGATGTCACAATCCTTCAAATTTCTGCTTTCAGCTCAATGTGTAAGCTAAAAGCCGACATCATAAATGCACCCTTACTTGACAAGATGGCGGACAATGCCGATGATTTCGCTGCATGGGCCATTTGCTTCTAAAAAAGTGATGGTGAAATTTCCAGCAATGAAACCTGCGCAATTGCAGAGGATTAATATATACTCCAACCAGAGTTTAGAAGACGAGGGGCAAAACCGTTGAGCCATGAGTTTCCCCCTCTCATTCAAGTGAGACTCGCTCATGCACGCGTGTATATGGCGAGTCTACTTTCACACATTCGGGAGGGAGAAGCTCACTTTTTTGTCTTCTAAACTGTGGATAGGGTATAGCTGGTCGAGCCCATGATGCATAAAAGCACGTACTGTAACATCAGGCGCTCCATACTGGCAGTGTAGATCAATGGCGCTTCAGCTTACGTATAAACAAACAGTACATCGTAAATTTGAAATAACTTCGCCAATAAATTGTTTAAAAATATTCTGTAAATGAGAAATGTATGTGTTTTTTATGTCGGATCTTTATGTACTGTGATTTTTAGGGGGTTTACCGTGTCCCATCTCCTTTAATACTTTTGGAATTGTTGTCCTTTCTCCCACAAATATTCTGTAATAAGTAATACTTGTTTCTGCTCATCACAGCCCATCATCTGAACCATGTTTTGTTGATAATAGTGCATAATCATGGGCATACGTTGTCTAACATATGCGTAGCAGCAAGTGATCTTGTGGGTTGATCAATTAATAAATAAGTTTGTAATATTGATCCTTTTACCCACAAAGGTCCTCAAAGACACTTGAACCTTTCAAGTGTTTTGCCATGTTGTGAGGCATTAAACATTCAACGTTAAACATCCCAATTTGCGCATCTCTTCTCGCGCGATGAATGTGATGCCGCGTTTGTATACCGACTGCCAGACAGATTTCAATGGGACATTTTGTGCTAGTGCAAACCTGGCGTAATAACAACAATGATAATAGGTTAACGTAATTGCAATAATGCTGCTAAGAATTATGGTATTTAAAGTAGATTGTAGGTGCGTTAACATTTCTGCGACAGTGTTGTCGTAGCATTAGACTTATTAGGTGGATGTGAGCCGTGGTTTCATTCAGTTAGCTGATAATTTGCGAGCTGCGATCTTTTAATTATGAATTAGTAGCGACAAAGGGTATTTTGTGCACCAGGGTGATGTTAATCCATTTTGATATAAGGCCACCTTTTTGCTCTTTACGCCAACATTTATCAAGCGTAAGCTTAGATCTGCGGTAAGCACCCATGATCTCCTCCAACTCCCCCTTAGCTCACCGACCGTTTCCAATAAACATTTAGGGCATGAAAAAGGATATCGGATATGGGCTCTTTCTTACTTCCTCTTCCTCCCCATAGTCTTATTCCATTCGCTTCCGTAACATATAAATCCTTAGTGCTGCTCAGTACCTAGGCAATAGCCGTCTAACAATACTTAATGTGCCCATTCAACATAATTTATTAACCGGGCAAAATGATAGGAACAGTTTTCTTTATTGAGTGAGCTGTTATAATTGTTTTACTGCCTGTTCCAAATGTATGACCATATGTAACAAAAGCTGGATGGGAAGAATGTACTTTGAAATGATATAATAAAACATTTTTCCAATTTCAGTTCCTTGTTGCTGAATGGAAACGAACCCAGTGAAGAATGTGCTGAACTTTCGAGGGAACAGGACAAAAGGATGAAACAGGTGAGATTTGAATTACCGGTACTCTATTATCTGTCGTTGAACACCCAATCTAATCATAAATAATCAAATTTCGATTAAAATATTTTGCGGGGTAATTAAAACGCCATTCTGGTGGAGAATTTTTAAATTGAGCACGAGTATTCCATGTTTTTCTCTTATATTAAAACGGAGTTTGTGGAGGACAGAAGAAGAGCAACTTGTAATTAAAAGGTAATGAAGCGTCACAAATAAGGTTGGATGGAAATTCTTCCCATACTTGAGAGGACCTTATTTTTTGTACTTACATTTTCCTCGGAAATGATATATTTTTTAAAAAGAAAGAGGTCTTTTGTTCCAAAGATGCTTGAAATCTATGTAGGGGGCATCTTTAAAGGGAAAGTGATTCACAAGGCGATATGTTTGCATTATTCGAGTTGCTTTTGGACTTATTCACAACTAATTAGCTTTGGCTTTGAATACGTAGCACTAACGAGTTCTTTGAAGCGAGGAATCAACGAATCACAGGAAATGAAAGCTCTTCATGTGAATTATTTGTGAGGAAAAATCTTAAGTGCTTCTTGCATCGATTCAATAGCACGTGTCGATGCATTTCATGTTCACCAACCATTTCGTTTTAAGCAGACATCAATCAACTAAATTCAATGCTGCATGCTTCTTTTCAAATGATTTTTAACCAACCCCTCCCTCTCCTCTCCCACCTAAAAATTGATCTTGACAATGTCAGCAGTATATTCTGTCACATACGATATATTAAGGCAGTAGAATGTTTTACAGGCATGGACACTTCCACAAAAACGATAGCAGCGCTCCAGGTGGAAGTTCAGACAATTGAAACGCTCAAAATGCCATTGGTCGATAGCACAGTAGGCAAGGCAAAGAACGATTGCAATAATAACAGTCTGAGAATGCTCATTTTAAACCAAAAGCGTTTTGGACTCATTTAAATCCAATGGGCCTTTTGGTTTCATTTAACCCAATGGGACCTTTGGACTCATTTAAATCTGATAAGCCCTTTGGATTCATTTCTAACCAATGGGTCATTTGGATTCATTTAAACCCAATGGGCCCTTTGGACTCATTTAAATCTAATAAGCCCTTTGGATTCATTTCAACCCAATGGGCCCTTTTGATTCATTTAAACCCAATGGGCCCTTTGGACTCATTTAAATCTAATACGCCCTTTGGATTCATTTCAACCCAATGGGCCATTTTGATTCATTTAAACCCAATGGGCCCTTTGGATTCGTTTAAAACCAGTGAACACATTGGATTCGTTTAAAACCAATGGGCCCTTTGGATTTATTTAGACCCATTGGGCCCTGTGGATTCGTTCAAAAACTAATGGGCCCTTTGAATTCGTTTAAAATCAATGGGCCTTTTGGATATCCATTGGACCAATAGGTTGTTTGAATTGGATAGGACCAATGGGCCCTTTGAACTACATTAAGACCATTGGACATATTGGATAATATTAGGCCCATTGTATTGGGGCCAGTTAAATATCGGTAAAGTATGTTGTGTCCTTGGATGGAGAACGAGCTGATAACCACATTAAGCCCCGCCCAATTGCAATCCACCAATAGCAGCGCAGTAGAGCGTGATTGTCTGAAGTTCCACCAGGAGTGCTGCTATCGTTTTTGTTGAAGTGTACATTGTAGCATATACACATTTCAGCATAATTATTGCAGTTATCAGTGCGGGCGTAACATATACCATGAATTCTGCACTTATCTGCATGCAAATTATGCAGTATACGTACGCGGATTGCAGTTGTGATGAATGCAGTGTTCCTATACATATGATTTTTACTAAGGTGTTCATTACACACTTAGCAGGAATGTGACGGTATATAATGTGGAATTTTTTGGACAATGTAGTGCCCTTGACAGACTTTAGATAAATTCCTTCACTAATTGTAGAACAGAGTGTCTACTGGTACCTGAAATCCTTGAAGCCCGTGAAAAGTCCTTGAATTTGAAAATGGTCTTTGAAATCCTTAAAAGGTCCTGGAATTCTGTAACTGCCCCTGGAACTTTTTTGGGTTTTGTTCCTTTGGGCCTCGAAAACCAAATGGCAGCAGTATATGTACTAGTAGTGTTTGTCTTTCAAACGACTGGGTCTCTTTGACCTTTGCTGGTAGGCCTGTCAGCCTGTCTTCTCTCCACCAGAGGGCGCATGTATCAATTTTGCGATTAGTGTGCTAATGGCACTTAGCATTTCATTAGACCTATACCCTTGGCCAAGTGGATTTGTATTTTTACTATTGAATATTAGTATTTAAAGGTCTTTGAAATTTGTGTGAAATGGTCGATCCTTGAAATCCTTGAACAGTCCTTGAATTTTACCATGGAACTCTAGTATATAGACACCCTGTAGTACCTACATGCTACATAGTAAAGATTACTGACACCAAAATACGTCAGACATGTGACAGTACAAATGTTAAAGCCTTGGCAACTTTTGTTGATAGTTTGGCAGTCCTAAAAACAGAAGGATTGTGAAAATCAATATGGCGCCCATCAGTTTGCAGATGGATCACTGTATTTACTATAATTCGGAGCAATTATTTTCCAGTGCTTGCCTTTTATTTTTCAATGTATAGAAGCGAGTCGACGACCCTAATGTGATGGTGGTGGTGGTGTTGGTGGTGTTGGCTGAGACGTGGAGAATTACATATTGCACATGGGCCAAAATTAGTCTGGGAGTGCGTCAAACTTGGCACGTTATTTCATTATATTCTATCGAGCACCATTCTATTGTTGCGTGCGCGTCCCAAATGATAAATGTCCCATTGTCCCTCCACCCCACTACATATGCTTTCCTCGCTCCGCCCCTATATAACGTGTGCTTCATTCACGCTTCTGGTGTCGCAAGTTATTTATTGGCAAACCCATTTCTTTTCGAGATTTGGTGCGTGTCTCCACATAGCTGCCAAGAATGCAAAGTGAGCATATATTATTCATACTAGGTACAAATTATTTCAAGCTTTTTCACAACAATGACGTACATGCACATACAAGCAACAATTTCCTGGAACCCACTGTACTACATGTATATGTTACAGTAAATGTGTCGAAGTCGCCACTTTGTACCTTGCAAACTTGGTAGTAAGTTAACAAACTCACTGACTGCATCGCCAATGTAAAGAAATATTGAAGCGGCAACTACGCGAAGGGAAAATTCAAACAAAGCAAGGGTTGTATTAAAATATGTGGATGTAAATTAGTTAAAATAGGAAAATTTGTTATATCTGTAGTGAAATTCACAATTTTCGACCGATTTAGCTTCGTTAAAACCGATATTTTGTTTTATCCGGAGTTTTGTATCATTGCACATGTAGGGAAAAATTGTGTGTTTCGCAAAACAGTTAGCAATAGGCGAATTTCGTTATCAGCTAGTTCGTTTAAGTGGAGTCGACTATATATTTAAAGATTTAATATATATTTTTTGCAAAATAGTCTGCAAAAGACATAAGTACAGTCCATCCGCGCAGAGAAGACAGATGCCTGGGGTGCTAGCCCAGGCAGAGGGGAGGAATGGTCCAAATGGAGGGGGGATGGAGTTTGGCTTGCACCTGGATGACGTCATCCACTGATGGTGAGTGCAGGCGCCCAGGTGCAAGTCAAACTCCATCACCCCTCCATTTGGACTATTCCTCCCCTTAGCCCCATGTAGTGCCCCAGGCATCTGTCTTCTCTTCGCAGATGGACTGTAGGTTGCAGTTTCTATATTTCTTTACATTGGCGATGCAGTCAGCAAGTTTGTTAACCTGTAAGTTTGCAAAGTGGCGAGTGAAGTCGCCATTCTGCCGAATCACTAATAATTCGACAGAATGGCGACTTCGACACATTTACTGTAACCTTGCTGTAACATAAATACTTGAACAATTGGAATTTAATGCTTCCCTGAAAAACAGCAACTGATTGGAAAAAGGCGGGACGGCCGGTGATTCAAACACCGGGTGTCTGGCTCGCCGTGCCAGTGCCTTATCCAATCAGTTACTGTTTTTCAGGAAGTCTTTAAATTCCAAATGTTGATTTTACTCTGAATTGCTAACGAACGGTTTTTTCCTGCCACTTAATTTCCGTTGATGACAAAACTACATGGCTGGGAAGGGCCAGTGAGGCTAATAGCTATGGCCACTGGTGTAGGAAAAATGTGGGGGGGGGGGCAGGGGCTCTTATGAGGGATAGGGCTACTTCTCCTAACCATTCACCTCATACATATGTTACCGACCGAGCTGCAACTTGTCCGTGTCGTTGCGGATCCATGCGGATCGGCTCGAAATAACAATTTCTCGGAATCGAATCAATTAGATTAATATAGTTTAGGTTAGTTGAGAATAGTTTGGTTAGGTTAGGTTAGGTTTTTTAATGTTACAACAGGTTAAATTACGTCACAAAGTCGATCCGCAACCACATGGCGGCTGTGACGGCCTGGACGGTAACTAACATATGTTACCGCCAAAGTGAGCAATCAGCCAAAGTGCACAATGCCTAGTCCATGTGCGCAATTCCGGTAGTCCTTGCCAA
>JAQIWR010002755.1:0-10563 GCA_034695945.1 Glomeris hexasticha | reverse complement strand
AAGTCTTTATAATTCTACATATACAATGTGGATTTTATAGAAAATGTTCTGCAAAAATGGTGAAAGCAGTTGAATTAATTAATTTTTTTCTCTGGCAGAGATGAACTAGTGAATAATTATATTAATTTTTGTAAATCATTATGATACGTTCTCAGTATAAGCACACAGGAATCTCGTGTGCATGATGAAATCTGCCATTAATAAATATACAGGTCCTGTTTCAATGTGCCCTTTGTAAACCAAGGTTCTTATACATTAAGTTCAATGTCATTGATCTCCAAACAAATGGTGGTTCCAGGGCCCAATTAAATTTGCAAGGAGCATTATAATTGGTCATGAACAATCTGTCTTTTCGCTGATGCTGGCCAACCTACAGAACTACAAGCGATATATAAAAATTAATTTCCAAGGTCATTGATTTTGGAAAGCTACATATTATTCAGAAATCCAGTCATACTGCAATCAGGGTTGTTTCCATTATTTGTGTCCTTTCGTTAGGTTTAATTTATAATGTATAATACTTAGTTTTATATTTATTATGTAAATTAAAGGTGAACTGACAGGGTCTACAATAATCCGTGTGAAAGTAGTGATTGTGTCCCTGATAACGGTGGGACAATCGAAAATTTGGTAAAAATATAGTAAACATAGTTATGAGCGTTTTACCAAATGTGCTGTCGACGAGCGGCTTGCGAGGAGCTAGCAAGCGGCTGCGATAATAGCGAGCAATACTCGCAGTTGTGCGAAAGCCGCACCTAAGGCGAGTGCCGTTTCGATGGAAACGGCACACGTTTGCCTATATGTCTCTTAAATTAATCGTACATTCTATAATTGCTTGCGAATAAATCAGCGAATGTCGAAATCAGTGTATAATACTGCTGGGAGTACCATTGACAAATACAAATAAATGGTTGAGTGGAACCGCCCAAATTGGCGCCTGCGCTGCACAATTCTAGCGGCACATGTCGCCTCCAGTACTAATAATATAGTTCTATTGGCCAAACCCTATGGCAAGCATAGAGCTATATTAATAGTACTAGAAGAGCAGTCACATGACCACGTTTCATTGCGGCATACGAAGCTCGGTGCCGAGCAAGGCGCCATCGTCGTGGGGGAAATTAGAGCACTTTATCATCAATTCACGCTTGCATCGCATTGTAAAAGTGTGAAATTAGGGGGACAGCACTAATATGCGCCGCCGAACGGGCGCCGCCGAACGGTCGCCGGACTATCGGGCGCTGCAAAACGGGCGCCTGACGATTGGGCGCCCAAAATAATATACATAAAATTCACCAAAGTCCAACGGGCGCAGAATTTTGGTGACAATTGTCACTACGTAACATAGATTATAAATTATATAATGTATAATTAATTATATTAGATTATATTTTGTGAATGTTTCAAATGATTTGATTAAACCTATTAATTAATCCCGCCATACAAGTGCAAATTAATTTTTCTGGTGTTACAATACATGCAATATCTGTTAGATTATATTTGAACAGTTTTTTAATAGTGTATGTATGAAAAATTCACACATGTTAATTGGTTTGCGTTTTAATAATACATTCAATTTCCATATAACTTGCAATGTAATTTAGCTAAATTTAGTAAATAAAATAATTTACAAATGGTTAGACGTGATTATAAAAGTATCGCAGCCAATGAATTGTCACTATGGACTAAACATATGAATGACAACACAATTAATGCAAAAATAATCTACGACATAAATTGCATTAATATATTAATTAATTAGAAATTATATAATTTATAATTTGAATCTATGTTCCGAAGTGACAATTAATTGGCTGCAACACTTTTATAACCACGTCTAACCATTAGTAAATTATTTTCTTGCAGCTAATTTGCATTGCAAATTATATGGGAATTAAATGTATTAAATTATTAAAACGGCAAACCAATTAACATATATGTGTTAATTTACATACATAATAATGTACTTTTCATTTATCATTTGCAATGCCATTTACCTGCAAGAAAATCATTTACAATTTGGCGCCCGGTCGACGTTGGTGAATTTTATGTACTTTATTTTGGGCGCCCAATCGACCGGCGCCCGTTCGGTGGCGTCCGGTAGGCCGGCGCCCGTTCGGCGGGGCGCGTTAGTCACGCACCCCTGAATGTATTCATGAAATTTAACAGCAAACGTATTGAATACGAGTTTATTGTAACTGTCTTGTAACACATGTGTAATATTTAGGCGTATATTTCCCAATTAAAGCCGGTCTCCAATAGAAGCCCTGTTTCCAATTGAATCCGGGTAATTCAGGACAGACAATAAATACAAGCCGGTTCCCAATACACGCCCCCGGCGTGTATTGGAAATCGGCACAAAGAAATCGGCACCAACTCCACTTTTAAAAGCGCCATTATATTTTATTGTGTTTTTATCATATACATGTAGCTATATATAATATAGATCGATCTATATCAGTCCGATATCCAAATTAAATAAAAACCTTACCTATGGTTTTTATTGAATTTGGATATCGGACTGATATCGGAATTTTGGCGCCGGCCATCGAACAGATTGAACGTTGTAATCGAAGTAAGAAGTTGAGCTTTAATCTTGAACAAAATTTATATATACCTAGGTATACCTGCATCGCAAATTCAGCGATCTAGGGCCAGTTAACGCTGTCCCCCTCTCTGTTGTGTGGAGTAGTGACTTTTAAATTGGAATAAATAGTATAAAAGTGTGAAAACGATGTGTTAATTTCGTTATTTTTGCAATATGTGGTCACAGATTTTTATGAAAATAAAAATAAACGCCGGTCTCTAATAGATGCCCGGTTTCTAATACAAGCCCGTCCAGGACGATCCCAGTTTGAATATAAGCCAGCTCTTCAATGAGAAAATTTACGGTAAGTATTACACATGTGTTGCAAGACAGTTGCAATAAACTCGTATTCAATACGTTTGCTGTTAAATTTCATGAATACATTCAGAAATATGAGATTTATTATTATCTCCTATTTGTTAACGCACTCAAAGTGTGAGACACCTGACGAGAACGCCGCGAACCCGCTCTTAAAGGGGTACAGGCGCCTATATGCCGCCCGTGTTATGGTTTGTGTTTTTGCGTTTCATGAAGCATTTATGAAGAATTAAATAAATGGTGTAATGCTTTTAGGGTGAAATATGGACAGGGAAACTAATTTTGCTTATGATTTTTAGCGGGGATCGATGGAGATTCTCAGAAACTGCATCGAAACGTCGACATCACCATCAAACGCAAGACGTGAATACGACCGTGTATTTGGTGTTGATCGCAGCGCCACCAACAGTCGGGTGTGCTAGCAAATATGATCGACTAAATTATGTTATTTATTTAGCAGCTGCATGTGATCAAGGATACTATATATTTGATAGAATGTAAGCACACAGGTGTTATTAATTATTTTATAAAGTCATTTGGTTAATGATTGTCTGCTGATATTTCCAGTCTTAATTAAAACACCGTGCAAGTGCAATAACAATATTTCATTGTCACTTAAATTTTTGTTTCATTGTAATAACCTAAATTATGCCATGTAACGTGCATGCAAAATTGTGTTTGTAAATAATGCCATGATAATGCATGATAATATATTGAATTCAATAGGGAGTTAGAAATCTCGACGTGGGGTGAAGCGTCGCGTGAGACGCGAGACGCGGTGTGAGCACTCACGTGAAGCTCCGCCCCGCTCACGCGACGCTCTGCCCCCTTCGACCGTCACGATCGGCGTTTTGCACAACAGTTAGAAAACCCGTTTCCGTGCATGAGCCCCGTACATTTTCGCGTCGACCACGCCCTTTTTGGACCGCCACGCCGTGCTACACAACGTGGGAGCTGGTCTCTCGCGATTTTCGTGAAAACGCAGAGTTGTGGTAACTTACACATTTGTTTTTGCCATCCTAGTTTTACATTTGAAATTGATTTGCATTTGTTTTCCTAGATTTGTGGCAGAAAACGTTGCATATTAAGCGTTTTAAACAGTTGCAGGATGGATTCAAAAACAAAGGTATAAACTTCACGTTTTGTAGGTTTAAAAGTGCTCTTTTGCTGGTTTTTTGAAATGAAAAAAGCTGTTTTGCTGGTTTTTAATTAATTTAAAAAGTTCTGTTTTGCAGGTTTTAAGGAATTTAAAGTGCGGTTTTTCAGGTTTTGAATTAAGAAAAGTTCTTTTACGCAGGCTTTTCTTGAATAAAACATGCGGTTTTGCAGGTTTTTTGAATTAAAAGTGCTGTTTTGCTATTTTTAATTAATTAAAAGTGCCGTTTTGCAGGTTTTTTATAAATGAAATTTAATTTCACTTTTGTCCTACAAAGTCTCATGAAATATAAGCTTTTACTAACCATACCTTTTGCATATAACGAATTACAATGTATTATGAAGGTGAATTTGCAAATTTAGCTCTGAAGTTGAGGAAATAAATTAAAATGAAGGTGGTATTTGTTTATAACAAATTTAATGTTGTTAGTGATATTTATTTAAAGCATTTATAAGCTAAAAAAAATAACACTTCTGCTAAAAACATTAAAATTTATTGTTAAAGGCAAATGCATGCATTTTACAGCTTTTCATGAATTAAAAGTGCTGTTTTGCCGGTTCGTATGAACATAGTGCTGGTCATGCAAATTGTTGAAGTAAATTTTCTATGTTAATTTTTATGAATATTCCTACTTTTTACCAGTATATATTTATTCAAAACAAATGTAAATCAATTAAAATAATTCCCTTAAATATTTCTTGAAATTAGATTTTATCCATACACATAGTTTGCTATATTTGTTCCTATATTTCGTAAAAATTGTGTTATAATTTCCAGCAACATGACTGTGAGAAAAAGAATTTATTTTAACAATGACAATTTTTCCATTTTAACAACCAAATCCAGTTTACTGTGTTACACCAGTTAACTCCATAAATTCTTGTGAAATAAATATACATTTGATGTGTTGTTACATACTAATCCTTACATAATTCATTTAGAAGAAGACAGCACTTGCTCCTCGATTTCTCTTTAATATTCAACGGGATCTCGAACTCTTGAAAGCGGCACTGGCTTGTAACCCGTGGCAGCTTGGCAAAGACAAATGGACAGATGTTTGCTCAACTTTAAAAGATATATATGCATATGACATAAAGCCTAGGACTGCTAAGGATCGCGTTGATTTGCTGATTACGAAAATGAATAAGGAAGAATTAGATATGAAGTACATACACAGTGTTATTTTTTTAAGCTGGTCGCTGGTGCAATTGTAACATTTTCTTATGCTATTAGGACAGGAACCGAAGAGCAACGGACAGAACGAGGGGATCTGCTAAAAGACATCATTGGGACTATAGAACTAGAGATGCTTCCTATTAATGACGAGCTTGGTCCTGGTTACGAAATAATTGAGTCTTTTGATAATCCGCAACTACCAGCCGAAAGTGAAGCTGGGCCGCCTCCTCAGTCTCAGGCAGTTAAACGGAAAGAAAGGATGACTGCAGATGCAGAGAGAGATGAACTGCTATCTTCGAGATGTATGTATTGCTTTCTGTATTGAAATTCCTTTTGTAATCTTCATGTAATTTAACCTAACCAAAATTTGAACAGCTACTTCAGATTTTGCACCATCCCCGAACGCAAACAGAACCAAAAGGACGAAAGCCTCAAGGGAAGACGACCTCATCGCCACAAAACACAGGCATGACATGGCCGTAGAATTGCGTAAATTGGACATGGAGGAGGATTACAGGAAAAAACAATTGGAGATTGAAAAGTACAAGCTAGAGGTTGAACATGCAAGAGAAAAACGACTAGCAGAGGAAGGGCAAAGGCGTGACGAGCTGCTACAATTAATGTGTTCGTATATGTCGAAAATGGATAAGATTTTAATGAAATGAAATATAGTTTATTCAGCAAACATGGATTTCATGTCGAAAATGGAACATATTTTAATGAAATAAAAAACAGTTTATTCAGCAAACATGGATTTCAAGTAGGTTATTGTACATATTCTTCTAAACAAGGTGGTGAACAGCCGAAATAATCGGATATTTGGCTTCCCCTTAAGCAGGTGTGGCAGTTTGCAAGTATGCAGGCAACAATATACATTTTTTTCAGAGGTTGCAATAACAACTTTTGATTTTTCTAAAAATCGAAAAACGCGAAATACTGTAATATTTTCCCAAAACCGTACTCAACATGCACTCTTAATGCTGACATTTCCGAATTAAACTGTTTCTGAGCGGCACTTAAAGTTCTAAATTTCTTAAATCCAACCTTTATAAATTTTGAATTGGCGTATCCTGGATCACCATACAAGGCGAACCATGTACCATCTTGCATAACAAAATTGGTATTCAGTTCATTAAGTAAGCCAGTTATTTGAAGTATGGCTGCATCATGGCGCCGCCCATTGATTGGTCCATCCAGTCTGCCGATTAAACCATTGGGGAACATCACACTTTGGTATTTTAAAACGTGCTGCTTTTTATAACCACTGTACTGCTGCTCTTGCCTTTTAGATGGGCGACAAATTGGACGGGCTGTACCATCGATGAATCCCACAACATTTAGGTACCATGAACCAGCAGCACAAATTGCCTGCAATTAAAACGTTACAAACGTTAATTATGACACTAGCAACTGTAATGTGAAATATAAAATGAAAAAGTATTGCTTTACATCAGCAAACACCCGCAGTCGTTCTTGTGAGAGCCAAGGTTGATTCAAGCTCCTTACCAGATGACCAAATCTTTCATATATGAACATGATGGTCCAATTAAAAATTCTGGACATTGATGACAGGTGCCTCTTGAATAGCTTTTGCAGCTCGCAAAGGCGATTGGGATAGGCCAACCTCCGAAGGACCATGCACAAACCCTCTATTCCTTTTAGGCATAAACAATCAACATTAATAATTAATTCTAAGTCTGATAACAAAACTGCACTATATCTACCTGTAAATTTGTCATTTGCCCTTGTTATGCATTGAGCAGGCAGCTCAAACACTCTGTACAAGCGGTGAATTTCCTCGGCAGTAAATCTAAACAAGTTTATGCATTCAGCATCCCCGAACTTGTTCAGTTTAAAACGGGCAATGCTCCTCGGTCTTCTGGCTTTCATCCGCAACATTTTGAGATACTCGAAATAATCACTCGTTTTGATAACTCCTTTTAGACATAGCCTCTGTAGTTCTTTTCCTGTATGTGGGAAGTAAATTTAGTACAATTTTTTATTTAAAAAATAAATATGTTACTTTTTCATTTGCCTTAATCTATTTAAGTGTTTTTATTTTATTTCTGAATTCCACAGGAAAACCAGGCAATGTACCCTAACAAAAAAATACCTCAGTTTTTAAAAAATAACTGCAGTTTTGGGCCATAAAACTGTGAAAACCCACCATTTTATGGCCCAAAACAGCAGTTATTTTGTAAGAACTAAGGTATTTTTTTGTTAGGGTAGTAAGCAGGGTGTCTACTGATACTGGAAATTCTGTGTATCCTGGAATTATACTGTAATTATTTTTGTGGTCCTTGAAATCTTTGGAAATATACTGAATTTCTTTCTTATTAAAGCATGAAAAATTTGTGTCACTTTACATAATTTCGATTATTGGTTTCTGTGTTCCTCTTTTAATTTGCTTGGAATCAAATACCAAGCATTTATAAGTCTTTTGAAATTTGCTGGTTGACAACATTTATTTCATCAGTTTGCATACCGGTATAGGAATTTTTGTGGAATTTTATGTCCTGGAATAAAGTTATAAATAACCTTGAAACTCCTGGTTTGGAAGTTTTAAATTAAAGTTTAGTAGACACCCTGGTTCATATTTAGCAATTAAATCATCACATTTTTATGGTTCGTACAAAGTTTGAAAAATTGTGCCATAAAACAGCGTTTTGCACGTGTTTATGAATGTAAAGTGTTGTTTTATGGCTCAAAATGCGGTGTTTGTTTATTAAATTATGTAGCACAATTAACATGCAATTTAATTAGAAACTAAAAATACGTACGTGTCCACTGCATCTTCGTCTTCTAACTGTTTAGTGTGAACACGAGGGTGACGCGACGTTGATGCGAAAAAAGTTTCAGCAAACGTGGCGAATTCACGCCTGCGTTTGCGTATAACGGCGCTCTAACTAAGCGACGCGGTGGCGCTTAAAACGTGGAGCAGAGCTCACTCCACGTCTCGCGACTTACGTCACGATTCGCATTTCTAACTCCCTAATATAGTCATTTAAAGGTGAACTGACACGGTTTTTGAACATACAGTGAAAAGTTCCCTGTTTACTGAAGCGATGCCAATAAAGCCATTGACGCTAACGAAAGTTTGATAAAAATTGGTTAAACAAGTTACGACTAGTTAAATATGTGATGCCGTGGTGTCATAGATGTGCGATGTTATGGCGCTGGCGTCATAACGTGCGATGTCACAGTGCTGGCGTCATAATGTCATGTGGAGAAATGCGCGCCAGCCAATGAGGCCGATCGTCGATAATTTCATGGAGTGGCGTAGCTTGTTTCAGCCAATGAAAGCGTTGACTGATTTTGACAGTTGTGTTTTACTTGTGACCAGCTGTTCGTTATTTTCATATTGCTATATCTTTTGAACAAATTATCAGAAAAATCTCAAAAAATCCAGCAATGTTTCCAATTATGTGTTTAATGAATCGGCTGACTCGCAAGAAAATCGGTGAAATCGTGCATCGCCGTGTCAGTTCTTCTTTAAATTACTGCATTACGTAAATATATAATTAAATAAAACATCATTGCCATAAGCTACATACAAAGTAGTTAATATCAAGCTAGGGTTAATCGACATTTTGGTATTTTTATGTTTTAGTATATTGGAAATTTTTAACATTTGGCGACTAATAGAAAAATTTGGACATGTTTTAACATTTAAAAAGTTTAGGAATGCATTTATAAATGTTTTTACCTTTTTTTATTTTTTTATTTATATTATATCATTCGCATTTAAATCAATTGATAAAAATATTAATAATAAATAATATTTTATTCTTCATTTGCATACCTGTAACTTAAACTGATCGTGTATGCAATAATTAGTCGTGTATGTTAACTGCAAAAGTCGAAATCAAAGTATAATTACGCAGTGAGTACGATTGTTCAATATAAACGAAGATGGTGCCTTGCTCGACACGAGCACCTCTAGTACTATTAATATAGCTATAATGGCAAGCCAGACTGGAAATACTTAAGCGTTCAGTAACGCCTACCAAACTGGTTCACATGAAGTGTGTAACCACAGCGCTGGGTTTCTGATTAGCCCATTTAAAAAATGCAGGCCTGTGATTGTCTCTTGAGAGGAACGGATGTAGTGTGTAACACGGAGTACTGGCGCGATGTGTACCCATGCTCATGATGCTAATCACATTATGTGCGTAATTACATTGCGTACCAACGTACGCAGTATATGTGTTACGGTAAATGTGGGTAATTGGAAAAGGTTGGTAATCACGCTGGTTGAGATCGCGGTCTCTCAGTTAAAACCTAACTTAACATAAAATAAACATACTTAACCCAAGGACACAGTATACTGAGCATGACTATGCACTCCCTGTTCTCCTGTATGGGGTGAGTGTGACATAGGTTTGATTGGCTGGCACCCAAACGTCCATGCTGATGTCACTGTGGGGTTATCACAAATCGTACCGGTATCGTACCTGTATCGATGCGGTAGTTGTAGGAGCGGTCATATGTGTGGTTACAGGTGCGGTCGTGGGAGCGGTTTTAAATGAATACCCATTAGTTTTAAATGAATCTAAACGCCTCATTAATGTCAGATGATTCCAATGAGCCCATTGGTCTTAATTAAATCGAAAGGGCCCATTGTTCCAAATGAACCCAAAAGGCCCATTGGTCTCAATGTATTAAAAGGGCCCAATGGTTTTAAATGAATCTAAAGGGCCCATTGGTCTTAAATAAATCGAAAGTGCCCATTGGTTTCAAATCAATCTAAAGGGCCCATTAGTTTCAAATGAATACAAACAGCCCATTGGATATAAATGAATACAAAAAGCCCATTGGATATAAATGAATCTAAAGGGCAGATTGGTTATAAATGAATCCAAAGGGCCTAATGGTTTTTAACGAATCCAAAGGGCTTATTCGTTTTGAATAAATCAAAACAGCCCATTGGTTAAAATAAACCTAAAGGTCCCATTTGAATATAAATGAATCATAAGGGCCCAATGGTTTTCAATGAACTCAAAGGGCACATTAGTTTTTAAATGGTTTCAAAGGGCCCAATGGTATTAAATTATTACATCATTGGTTGTGGCCGGTTGTGGCAAGGGGGAGTTGATGGAGAGGAATGTGTAGTTGTAATTGGATACACCTTTCGATACACCTTCGATACACCGGTTGTACAGGTACATAACAGTTCGCCACCTGGCGTCGAAAACTAGACCTGAGCATGGTAGCACCTTGGACTAATACGTTATGGACTCGTCGCTTCTCCGCCATATTTGTTTCGAATGTGGCACCAGTTACTAGCGCCACCTAGCAGCGAATGCGGGCGTTGAGGGGGGGCAACGTT
>JAQIWR010002754.1:0-10566 GCA_034695945.1 Glomeris hexasticha | reverse complement strand
GCTGTAGTTTCAGCCTGGGGGGAAATGAAATATCTATAATTGGATAATTAAAGCGTAATTCGGTAGCTTTTATAATCTCTGCCTGAGGCAAGAGCTGTAGATAGAGTGTCTAGGTTATACTTACGATTGCACGTCAAAGTTTGTGCTCGTTTCACCAACAGCCACCAAAAACAGTGAGGTAACCAAATCGCTGATAGACGGAGCATGCGGTACACGGTTATAGTACACCGTTTGATTCCTTGTCGATACGAACAAGATACATCCAAGCTTCGCAAGACTGGCAAAAACAGCGAGGTAAACAAACTCTAGCTGACAGAAATAATTCACAATACGACCACTGGGACCACGCTGGCAAGGCCGCCAAAAATCGAATGTAAACGGCCACGCTGACGGGGAATTGGATTGGCCCGGTTGAAAGATGGGCGTCGTTAACAGGATTCATCACTTCTCGTCGCTGCGTGTGCCATCTGTCGTGCCACCGCTCAACTAGAAAAACGAAAGTGAGTTAGAAAGGAAAACACCTCACAACGTTTTCCCAGAATCGCAACTGGAGGTGAGAAACCTTGAATAATTAAACGACACGAGTCAACACCTCCCACTTGATCGCCTAGTCCTTGCAATTTTGACTGGGCGATCAACTTCACAGGAGTTGCTGGTTTAGTGAGGCAGTCCGCCGCATTCAAGTGTGTAGGAACATAATTGACTTGAACTCGGCCTGATCGAATCTCGTCTTCTATAAAGAATTTACACATATCTAAATGTTTTGTGCGTTCAGAGGTGCGTGGATCGCGACCTGAAGATAGTGAGCATACAAAATGGAATGCTTACCGAGACCCGAAACGCCGGGAAGACGTCGCTTATTCATAGAATAGCGTCCAGAGATGTAATATTTGATGTTTGGTGACCCCACTATTATTCCAATTTGATCATGTGGTTTCTCCTTGTATTGTAGACACTTTGCCAGTGTTGACTCATGTTCTAATCCTTGACTAGTTTGCGCAACTGACTCTGGATTGGTGGCAAGCAATGGTTTTGTGCTTGCCACTGATCAAGGGTCGGGTTCGCAACTGGTTAAAAGCCTGATTTGTTCAGAGTTTTTTGCCACTTCTTGTCCGGACAGGGTAGTGGCCACTTCACTCTCTTGACTGGACCTCCTGCCGCCATACTAGACCATTGGAACATGTAAATATAATTTCAAATTATTAGCTCTTGTTTGTTCTCGCCACTTGTTTGGCTCTTGTTTACTGTTCGGTCGGACCTTGGTCCAGTGTGGTGCCAGGCAGGTACCATGTCTTAATATTGTTCTTAACCTTTTAATGTAAACTGGCATAATCGAGACTTGCATGCAATAAATTGCATCATTATTTCTAATCTTGTTGAAACCCATTTTTGAGTGGAGTTCGCTGTCGAGTCCTCCACAGATGAAACATCTTTTCCTGCAATTAAGGGAAGTGACCCAAGCAATCCAACCTAAACAGTTGAAAATGATGCATTCGACAATGAAGACCTGAATGACGAGGATGTGAACCCGAACGAAAGCGAAATCGAAGAACAACCCGATGCATTATCTTCACCGGGAGTGATTACTCGAGCAGGGCAAAAGACAAGACATCCTTATTGGAGTGCAGACTATGAAATGTCACCCCATGCAGAGAAATGAGATCGCCCTTCTGAAGATGATCCAAGAAACCTAAAAGAAGCCCTGAAATCACACGCAAAGAACGAATGGTAAAAGAGTATACAAGAGGAATTCGCCAATATGAAAAGGAACGACGTATGGGAGTTGATGAAGCGACAATCTCACATGAAGACCATCAAATCCAAGTGGGCCTTTAAAATGAAAAGGGCAGCTAACGGACAGGTAGCTCGTTACAAATCGCGCTTGGTTGCCTTAGGGAGCCAACAACGTCCCGGGATAGACTTTAGCGAGACGTACAGCCCAGTAGTCAAAGCTTGAACTACTCTCATTCTGATAGCAATCGCAGCTGAGAAGAAATGGGCCATAGACCACTTGGACGTCGTAGCAGCCTACCTTGCAGGACCTCTGGACACTGACATCTATATGGAACTACCCGAAGGTTACTGGGAAATCGGGAGAATACTTGCAACGCCTGACCAAGTGCAAGACGTGGAACAAGAAGGTAAGTCACGATGGGTGTGTAAGCCCAAAAAGGGATTATATGGGTTACATAAATTGGTATAGATCTGGCATAGAATGCTACGTGACTTCCTTCTGAAGATAGGTCAACTAGAATGCAAAGCTAATCCGTGTATGTTCACTCATCCGGAGAGTGACTTGATTGTCACTACCAACGTCGACGACCTCACAGTTTACGGAATTCGAGAGAAAATCGACTCCCTGAAAGCTAAGATAAGTACAATCTTCGACACTAGAGATCTAGGGCCAGCCCAAATGATTCTGTGTATTCGCATACAATGAGATCGACAGGGAGGATGGACAATAGATCAACAAAAATACACAGAACTACTGCTGAACGAATTTGGTATATTGAACTGTAAGCCGTTTAGTACACCCGGAGTACCTGGTGAAAGGTACCAGAAAACAAGAGCAGGAGAGAAGTTGGATCCGGGAAGATAGCACAGGTATCGTGAGCGTACAGGCAGTTTATTATATCTCGCCTCGGGAACAAGGCCTGATATAAACTACCGCGTAATCAGTTTAAGTCAGTTTGCGAACAACACGGCTCAACGGCATTGGAAGGCTGCACTCCATATTCTGCGTTATCTAAAGGGTACAATGAGTTTGAGTATTATATGTGTATAGTATTTGGAATTAAATATATGTTCTATATGTCTCATTATTTATTTGTACCATTTTTAGAGCCGGGTTCCTTTTGCTGATCCCGAGAAGGTAACGTGGCTCTCCGTCGCGAGCGTACTGAATTGCAAGTTTAAAGCTTTCAACAGCAAGGGGATTAAGTGAGTAAAGCTTTTGGTTTCTTGCCAGAAATGCATTCAGAAATTGGTTTATATTTGTTATTGTTAATTATGTATAGTAAAACAGAGTTCATACTACTCAGGGAAATTAATATAAAAATATATGATATGATATTGTAGTGTGTTTTAAATTAAAATCATTTAGACAAATGGTTAATTGTAATAAAACTAGTTTAACCTGCATATAATACGATCTAGAAAACTGAAGGAAAATTCTAATCACAGATTGGTATGAACCACGTAAAATATATCTATGTACCGGGAAGATGGAAAACATATTTATGGTACTTATAACATTTTTGTAAATTTATTTCAGATAACCATGTTGCCGATATCCAAACGTGTTGCTTAGTTCTCAGTTCTGCGAAAATCCTTTGCCAGGCCAAAGTTTCACATTTTGGGATTGGTTCTACGCAATCATGAACATGAACATGAACATGAACATCATGAACGGAAGAACATCTGCGGGGTCCTTGGAATGACGGGCAAGTATTTCATAACTTCTGTCAAATAATACAATAAAGTTGCACTACTTTGCCGAGCTATAATGGGATTCGTTACTCGTCACCAAGCTGAAGGAATGCTTCAGGAGTAGTGCAGCGGTACTTTCCTGCTTATGTTCAGCGATTCTAAATTAGGCGAGTGACCGTCACGTGGATCAAGAACGACCCGTCAACAGGTTTGTGGACAATTGACTCACGCTAATGTTAAATCCTTTTATATATTTTGACCCTTTAATTATTTCGTCAGACATGATGAAGGTTCAGATGTTACAACCCTTTACGAACAAGGATTTTAGATTCGCTGCCTCGCGGATCGAATCGACGATCTCTAACAGTCCGTCTATCTTTATCCAGACATCCCGAAAGATCAAATTATACGAGTTGGCCGCTAGGTGGCGCTAGGGTAGTATCGATTAACACTGGAATAAGTACGTGAGTTACATTTCATGGTGATTACTGACGATGGGGTAGAATCAATTTCATTTGTAGGTAATTCATCGTAATTGCAGTTGTTATAAGCTTTAATTTATATTAGTTAGATATAAGAGCACTTGCTGTCAAGTTATGTTTTCAGAAATAGTCTATATTTGGGGAATTTATGGTGATTTTCTCCGTTTCGGATCTCCGCCGAAGAGTAGGAAATGAGAAATGAGCTAAAGGATTGCGAATAAAGCGCCGTAACAACATTGGTACGCACTGCGTGATGAAATTACAATTACAAAGGCGCTTCTACCAACTGTGTTTACGCCATCATTCGGCATTAAATTCGAGAAATTCAATTATAGATTTTGCGAAAGTAAATCGGTGAAGTTGTACGCGTTTTTTTTCATTTTGTAAAATCTGACGTAAAGTACATTGTTGATTTCCAGGTGTAACGGCGCAGCTGCCAAAGGTCACCGGAGTACACTTCATCACGCAGTTCAGCCTTCCTTTCCATTGGTCAGCAAATGGTAGTAAGTTTGAATTGAGCGGGTTGTTTAAAAAATTCGATTATCTAAAAGTTAATAAGTTTAACTGAATTCTGACTTCAGATTCGTGATCAGGACGTTGAGTAGGTACTCTGTGTCGAATTTGGTGCGAATCGGAGCATTAGACAAGAAGTAGGCTTATTTTGGCTTAGCAAATTATTTTTTAATTCGAAAACTATAAACGATAAGTCGATTCTGTTTGCGGATTCGTGATCAGGGGGTCAAGTAGGACTTAGAAATAAATTTTGGGCTTATCCTCTATTTTTTTGCGATTTTCTAAAAAACCCAAAGGTGTTTTTTGAGGTCCGGACGTCGACCTTCTCCGATCCGTGATTTCTTAGTGTCGTTTGATAGAGGGTTTCAAAACTAAGTGCGAAACGAAATTTCAGCTTTCTACCGTGCATATTTAATGAGCTATTAGCATTTTAGTGGCTCGGAGCGAAACCTTAAAACGCTTATAAATCGGCAACGGTTAAAGATAACTTAATTCGGTTTGCGGATTCGTAAATAGGAGGTCGAGATTGTACTAGAAATAAATTGCGGTGCGATTCGGAGCGATTTTCAAATTTGCGGGATGCAGCCAGCTAATACGGTCGATCTCCCCATATTGCACCAAATTCTGCTCAAACTTTATTTCTAGGTCCTACTTGACCTCCTGATCACGAATTTGGAACCCGAATCGATTTATGTTTTACCGTTTTTGAGATATACGCGTTTAAAGTTGATATTTTTATCCACCATGTATAAAAGTTCTCATAACTCCTAGATTCAAATTTGCCGCTCTGTGGGACATTTGCCCACCGTCATGGCAACGGGACATTTGCCCACCGTCATGGCAACGGGACACAGCACCACAGAAGATTGGCCCCCACCCATATCCCGCTGGGCGATTGATCACCGCCCAGCATTCCCTGGGACGATCAACCACCCCCCAGAAGCTCTCCGGACGATTGACAGCCAGCCAGGAGCCCTCCGGACGATTGACCGCCAGCCAGGAGCCCTCCGGACGATTGACCGCCAGCCCTCCGGACGATTGACCGCCAGCCGCTAGCCCTCCGGACGATTCACCGTTGCCTATATGGTGCAGAACAGCTCATCCCCAGCCTTTGACTGCAGGACGATATGGAGCCCAAGGTCATTTCCAGAAAATCAAAACCAAATGTATTCGTTCCATATACCTTGATGTACCACCATTGCCCCACCATTTGTAATAAAACCGTGCAAGACATTTATTTCATTGGTTGTTTGTTTCTTTATTCACATTAAACTTTTCAATGTATACATCCAATTTCATCGCAATTCAATATTCCAAGACATATCAAACGCAATTTTAAAGTCTGTTTCTTCTCCAAGGTCTTCGGAGTCTTCTCCACATCAAGGTAGGTGGGAAGCCAAGAGTATTCTGGAAAAACGAACAAAATTAGTGACAGATCTGAAAACAACATAGATTAGCAATCTTTTCCAATTGTAGAAAGCTAGAAATCAAATTATGTACACGTAACAAATGCTGTGTGAAGTGCAATTATGCCTTCAATTATTTAAGGAAATTAATAATATATATTTTTAAATGTAATTCTCGGTCAAAATTTCATAAGTATTAACAAACTACTTGCATCCAAATAAGAAAATATCAGTCAGTCTAGACAATGGTCTAGAAATTACACACATTTCAGTTATAGCCACAACATACATTTATGCGCAAAGGGGTCTTACTCTGGGCTGTGACTCTCGGGTGCAGGTGCTAACTAATTTTATGCAACTTGCGCTGATAGTAAAAACAAAATTTACAAATTTTATGGACTCGTCAAACATTTGCAATCCATGTTTTAATATTTTGTACCAGTCAGACCTTAGTCAATCGCACTCCAAATTCATTTCCGCTAATAACAATTCTGAATTTTGGCGATCTAAACAATTTTATCCCGAATGTGAACAACCTTTTTCTCCATTTTAATATGTACTGCTTGCTAATTGGGAGTCTTTGGTTTTAATGCATTTTCTCTTTCAGCCTTTAATTGCATGGTTATTTAACACAATTTGCAAATTAAACTTCGCTTTTAAGTGCAATTTGACCTCCTGGCCATGAAAATATCAACATTAGGTCTATATCTGCAACTGTTACAGAAAAATTGCCATAAATATGAAGTACTAAATAAAATTACTTAGAAATGGTACAAGATAGAAATTACTAATGTTGACATGTTTGGAATTGGGATGTCGAGTAGTATCTAGAAAAGAAGTTTCATCTAATTCTATTTTTAAGCCATTAAAAAAAACGTGGAATAGGTATATATGGCATCTGCATTGTTTGAAAACTAGAATTCGCTCAAAACTTAGTTTTTATGCACAATTCGACCTCCTGATTATTTCTTAAACGTTCTTTTGTTCAATAATTGCAAGGGGGGGAGGGAGGTCTCTTGTTGAACCGCTTTAACAAAAGAACGTAGCACTGGTGCAGGTATATCAGCAGAACAAAAATATTTTAGTCAGCTGCAAGGGATTGAGCCTAGGACTCGCAATGAATAACGAGCACTACTTGATGCGAGAATGCACGCTTGACGTTTTTAGGGTGGGGGATATACGATTTTTTCCGTTTCCGAAAGTGGTGTTCGGAAAATCGGTACTGCTCATGGTCAGCAGGGGCCTTGACCACAATAAAATTAAACCTAGTAGTAGGAAAGACGCTCTTTTATTTGCCGTATTGTTTGTAATTGTACGGTTTAAAACGACCTGGGAAATAATTTGTGAATATTGGCTAATTTTGGGCATTTTTCCGGTTGTACGCATTAGTTTGCTAATTACCGGAAGTAGATAATCAAAATCGGTTTGCAGATTAATTTTTTGCGTGGTATTCTACAGATACTGTGGCATGGGATTTTGGATATCATTGATAGATTTTTTGTTACGGGCGAAAAAGGATTTCCGCTGACAATTTAAAAAACCTGTTTTTCGCCCATAACAAAAAATATATCAATGATATCCCAAAATCCGCGACCCATTTCTCTGTGGAATAACACGCAACAAATTAATCTGCAAACCGATTTTGATTATCTACTTCCGGTAATTAGCAAACTAATGCGTACTACCGGAAAAATGGCCAAAATTAGCCAATATTCACAAATTATTTCACAGGTCGCTATAAACCGCACAATTACAAACAATATGGCAAATAAAAGAGCGTCGTTCTAACTATTATAAGGCCCAACTTTATGGTGATAGGCCCTGCTGGCCTTGAGCAGCGTCGAATTTCCGAACACCAGTTTTTGCCCGGAAAAACGTCATTCATCACCAACCACCCACCGATGCATGCCGTTCCCCCTTAATTGTTCCCTTTGAATTAAGACACTCGATTTCTAACTTATTTCCCTAAATTCGGCCCTTCTTATATACGCTGGAAAGTTCTAGAACCTTCCAGAGAGACAGGAAGTCCCATGCAAAAACCCGGGTTTGGCAGCAAAGGCCCTATACTTAGTTAGTCACTATAAACAGTAGTTCATTGCTATAAGCATTGCCATGCAGATGCTGCATACTGAAACAAAAAGCCACTGTTAAGAGCCAGGAAATGAAAATATGAAAGTCCCTATATAATATTAAAATGCCCCTGGACCTTACAAAATGTTTTCTATAGTTGAAAGTTTTAACTGAAACATACTTTTCTGCATGCCCTTGCACGGGGAAAAACTTCTGTAAGAGAAACTTTGTTAAATATTTAAAAAAAATTGCAGCACGAAAACTGTTCTGAGATAAAATTTTCAACAACTGAAATTCTTCCTCAATTTCCTTGGACTTTTATTTATAGAGGTTCGACTGTAACGTATAGGCCTATTTACAAATAAATCGTAATTTTCCCACCATAAATGCACTGCACATTAGATGATTACTTTGATGACTATAATATATGACTTCCTACACTGCACCATGACAAGGCAACCTGTCATTGTGCCAAGTATGTCCACTCAAATGACCAAACACAATGATCGCAGAAATACGGCAAAACAATCCAATTTGATTGGAATATCGTATTATATTACACGATATCGATATGTGGGACGACCCGCCTAACCGAACTTTCCCCGCGGATTAACGATATCAACTGCGTTTTAGAAAAGGGCCTCGGATTATGGGGCCCGTATAAAAGACGGAGGCCTGAATCGGCAACTTCTTCGAGTGTCCAAAGGGTTGAAGGTGTAAAAGGTGTTGACGGGGCCACTTTGTGTAACAACACGCCTTCCTGATCCTCGTTGCTGCACCGCAAACAAGGTGGGCAAAAAAATGGCTGCAAAAAAGTGGCATAGACAGCTGCGTCACAATGGCCGTGGCATTATTGACCGCTTGTCGGGTAAACAGGCCAGTCATGAAGCAGGTCAGTGGGGGGTCAGCAAAGGGCCCAAAGGCTTAGTATAGATGCATCGAGTCGCTTTCATCCCACCCAACAAACCCAACAACTGTCGAAGATTAGTCACTGAACTGCATTCTGGGAGTGGCCAGTAGCAAAAACCGGCCAACAAACAAACACTCGCATATTATGAACGGGGTCAAAGGGCCCGAAGGGACCAAAAGGGACACACTCTATAGCGTGTAGCAAAATGTGCGATTCACGATGACGCCGAAATACTTGCCACCTATTTATCATGGGCTCAAGTGATAAACACCCGCATTATTACACTGCAGGCCATGTAAAAAATTATATCACAACAAAAAAATTTGAACACTGTTCCAAATGCATGCAGAACTTAGTTTTCAGAATGGCCAAAACTCAGTCGATGATGCAAATTCAGTGTAAATTAAAAGTTTTCTTAAAATTCAGATCCTACATTAGACTCGAGAAACTTGCCAACTGGTAAACAAGGGTTGTAGTGACGTCATTAAGCGGCATAATTGGTGGTGCGTGGCTTAAACCGTCGAGTCCATTATTAGCGAGCATTGGCAATAAAGAGGCGTAAAAGGCGACGACATGCAGATTTCGGTTTATTGAGGTCGTAAACGGCGCGCCCTCTCGCGGACAAAAGGATTAACTCGTGGGCGACACCAGCATTTAAAAACCAGGCTGGCTGTGCAATTATTAAAGAGCAAATATCGCTTTTGGCAACGTTCAATTAGCACTTCCGTCGCACCACTTCCATCTTCCGGAGACTACAGCGCCAACGAGGTGATAAAACTCTACGGCGCTCCTTCAAACTGACTTCTCTTTCCCCTGTTTTTTATCAAACCCCCGGCTTTCGCGTTAATTACAATGACAAAAGCCGCATTAATCTGCGAATAAATCAGGCAACATTGTACGGACTAGCGGTTTTGCAAGCTCTAGCTTCCGGTCCCCACTACAAACAACATCTTCTTTCACAATAAAAAACATTCTACAATATTGTACAAGTCAACAGTAATTAGGGAAGAGTACAGTACATGCCTGAGACGAAATTCAACTTTCTGATGCTTTACAGGGAAGCAACATTATAATTTTACCCATAAATGCTGTGTGGGGAAGCCAACAGTTAATTTCGAAGTTCAAAACAAGTTTCCACCACAGACAGGTTATAACTATTAATCATTGTCATTGTTCAAAAAAAGTAATAATTTTCTACCATAGATATTATTATAGTATTATTACTGAACCCATATATAATTCACTTTTGTTATTCAATATTTGTGAACGCCACCTAGCGGCATAATGAGAATTCCCAATTGGACAATCAAAATTGCTATTTCGTCATGTGAAAAAACTTCATCAGAGTTTTTAATTTCTCTCAAATTAATAAATTCACTGTTCACATATGAAGATTCCAAGTTTCAGTTACATTAACGGCCACCAGAGGGAGCAGCGCGTTGAAACAAACTTCACTGTCGAATTTTGTTTTTCATGCAGATCATTAATGACCTTCATATTGAAGTAAGCAACTAATGGTTTCCGGAAATTTAAATCACAAAAGAAAAAAAGTGAGTGAGAAAATATAGAGGGCGCGTTGTTTCAAGATGGCGTTTGTCCCAGAAACAAAGACTGTAGTTGGATGAGTTATTAACGGCGCTTTCACCAATTTCCTTCGCCGCCATTGACGATGCAAATTCGGGTCGCCGGAATAGCTTCGAAAAGATTAGTTTCGAATAGGACTTGCTTCGAAATCGCCAACAGGAATACATTCGAA
>JAQIWR010002753.1:0-10566 GCA_034695945.1 Glomeris hexasticha | reverse complement strand
TTTCGGGGAGGCTTCCAGGGCTATAATCGAATACCGGGCTCTAATTAAACCAGGGCTCTAATCACGCATTTACGGTATGTATACTTGTTTCCTTGGTCAACCAGAATAGAGGTTATTCGCAGATGGATGTAAATAAATGAGCTGTACAGTAATTCGGAACTACATTTTGCATAATAATTAGAAGCAATGATAATGCAAATAATAATGAAATGGCTTTAAATATGTTGTTCATTTGAGGATTTAATTTCCGGTCCTTGGATTAATTGTTGAATTATTTACAAGCAATTGATCGCGAAGTCTTTGGCCTTTTCAACTGCATCTATGGCTTCAGACAGAAAAAACTTGAAAATCAAAAGTCATATTGCATGTGCTTTGTATATATTTCAAGTACTGCTGGTAAATGTATTTGCTCTGGGGGCAAATGCATATGATGACTGGGCAGATATATAAGTTATTTATGTGTTTGTACTTTATAAGCCTGGAGCAGATATTAAAATGTGAAGGAGATTATATGCACAAATGATTGAAATGGGTACCTCCTCCTACACATGGCATGCATCCCGGGAGATGACATTTATCGACTCTGATCTCGTCCATATATCGGAAAAGACTAGTATATAGTAGTATACGTACATACATTTGAAAACGATGTAAAAATGTGGAAAAGTTGGGAGCAGCGAAAGCCGACTTTCAGGGGTCGCTTTTTCCACTTTTTCATCTTCCATCTGCTCATCGTTGTGACAGATCTTACATTTAACGATCAATGCCAGGAAATATCATGAAATAGTGAAACGTGAAATCTGCCAGTATAGTAATATATACTTATATATATTTTTAGCTGTCTCTATCAGACTCAATTATCCGGAAAAGATTATAGCTAACTTGGTGCTTGACGTTGGATCGAATTCAAGTACCTACACCACCCAACAAAAAAAAAAACGCAATAAATTTGATGGAAAAATGAAGGACGTTATACATTATATTGACAGCAGAATTTGTTGCGATTTCCCGGTCGATAATTCCGCGGAAATAAAAAAAAATGAAGCTGTGGTAGAAATAAAAAGGGGAGGAGTTTTTTGAGATTTAGAGTTTAAAAGTTAAGTTAAAGGAGTTAAAGGATGGGTTAATAATACGTGTCACCTTATATATTGGTAGCAATGTAATTTGGAAGTTTTCCTATTGTAACCGAAGTCGTAAAATTCCTTTATTTCCGCAGTTGTTTAATTGGGACACGGTTCTCGTTCTCGTTTTACATCAATTGCCACCAAAATGTCAGATAGCAATTAAGTAAAGTTTTTTACTATTGACATTTCCATTTTATACTGCTATACATTCCGGTTTAATTGCAGAGCCATTTCCTATTTTCCTTAATAGGCTACCTATGCAGGTAGATTTATCACTCTGAATGCGGAAATTGTAAACTATAAATAAACTGATAATTAAGAAAATAAATACGAATTATCAGGGAATATAAGTTTAATAATTCCTTTTACACTGTATTTTATAAACTATATGTTGGTAAACCGAAATTTATGAAGATAAATGTGATCAGGGTGATTCAAAATGATCTAAACACTGTAAACTTATTACCTACTATGTATTTATAAGTGCTTAATTATTTTTGTATCACCCTGTAAAAAGTAGAGAATGTAATCTTATTAAGAAAACATTTGCCAGCTACTGTATTACCAATTTTCGGTTTCATTTAACATATGTTTTTAAAACGGTAATAATGATTAAATTGGAAGGGTAATTTCACTTGCAGTCAACCGTACATTATAAATGAAAGTTGAGTTGGTTGCAAGAGGTTACACTGCATTGTTGGAATATAAAATATGTGAGTGCTAGCAACTTCACTTGCAATGTTGAATAATATGTTAATATGCAAGGTAAATTAATAGCATTACTTAGCGCGTGCGGCTTGAAATCTAATTTTCCCACTGGTTAACAACCGATGTCCCTGGATGCTGCCTTTAATCTAATTGTGTTTTATGCTTGAAAGCGATGAAAAAAGCCTAGTTGAATAGTTTCTATTCAATGTAGCTGAATAGGAAAGCAATTTCTGATATGGCTGTGGAAAACGTTGCGTTTGCGGATTCAATTCGCTGTTTTTCACTTTACCCGTTATCTCAAGTTCTTTTCTTTTTTCTTTCCCCTTTTTACAGATCGTTCTTACTGGTACGAACAAGCTAAAGGAGAACTTTACCGTCGTTTAAACCAAAAACCGGATTTCGGAGTTGCCAAGAACCTAATTCTATTCGTCGGTGACGGTATGGGTTTGAGCACGGTAACCGCATCTAGGATTCTTCGTGGGCAAAAACAAGGACATCCGGGCGAAGAAACCCTTCTTGCATTTGAGAAATTTCCATATGTGTCCCTGGCAAAAGTGAGTTTTAGCCTTATTACAGTGAGATTGAGGCGAGTTGGGAGTTGGGAGCCGGAGCGCCGTTAACCGTAGTGGGTGGGATAGTAATGGCCGCCGTTGGGCGAAAAGAAACTGGGCCTTGTGTTTTGTGACAAACGATTTATTTTACGACTATTCGCTGTCGCGCAGCAATGTTTCCGCATTGTTAGCCTGCGATATATATGAAATCTGAAGCGATTTCCTTTTTCCTTCAGTCGAGGTTCGTGGCAACACCGACCTAAACTTCATACACAGGATGCGATGCAATCCAATACATCGATTTAATCATACAGTTGCATTTCAACATTTCCTCTCCCACTCTAGCTATTGATTGTGAACGACAAAATACGTACAAGCGCTCCCCCGACTTACGAACATTTGACTTTGGAATTTTCGGAGATACGCACAATAATTATACTTGCATGCAGTATTTCTACACCTCATAACATGACCTCCTATATGATTAACTCTGTCAAAGTACTAACTCTTTTATCATGTATTTTAAACATGAAATAATGGAAAATATAATAATTCAACTAGACAGTCAATTTATAAGGCAAATAACACAATAATAAAACTTCCAATTTTAATTAATCAGATTCTGTAACAGTTCCAGATTGTAACGAAATAAAATACAGAAAATTATGAATTAAAAAAGGTAATTAATTCCAAATGATATATATTACTTCATTATTATTTTAACAACAGAACTAGAAGTTCAGTATGTATAATACCAAGATAATACCAAAGGCCCTTAATGTTACACTTTTTCCCATTAAATTGCTTGTACAGGAATTAAAAACAAACAGCCGCCTGGTGGTAAAAAGATGAAACTGCATGGTTTGAAAGTGATTGTCACCTGGGACGAGACAAATTTGTAGATACGTATATACTTAATTTTAATTTAAAACGCTCGTTTCAAGTTATTTTTAGTTCGCTTGTTTCTCGTGTAAAAATTTGCTCATGAACCCTAACTTCTTGGCCCATTACACTAAATCAATATTTAATATCCGTGTTCAGTTTGATAAGGTGAATGGTGTATACACAAGGCTGATTCATGTGGTTTTTTATTGGAACCATGAGTATGCATTGTAGAGGCATCACCTTGAATGTGCTTCTGGCTGGTCC
This sequence comes from Glomeris hexasticha, assembly GCA_034695945.1. Taxonomy (NCBI): domain Eukaryota; kingdom Metazoa; phylum Arthropoda; class Diplopoda; order Glomerida; family Glomeridae; genus Glomeris; species Glomeris hexasticha. The sequence goes on along the minus strand of JAQIWR010002753.1, from coordinate 7,034 downwards.
CTGTTTTTCTCCCCCTTTTGCCCCCCCCCCCTTCCCTTACTCTTCTTACTATGCAATCTTACGTCTTGTTGAGACATGTCACTTTTTCCTTGCTTGTAAGAAAATTTTGCATCTGTCAGAACCCGGTGCGAATTTATATTCCATTCGAAAATTCACTTTCGCCAATTTCTGTCCAACTTAAAGATGATATGCTACTAGGGAATTTGGAATGTAATTTACCAGTGATATGAGGATGAGAAGTTGGAAGATGCTGGAATGATATGAAGTGCAGTTACAAATGCAAAAAAGTATATGTACACCATCTGCAGCAGAACCCAACAAATAATGGCATATTAGGGACTATTCCAAAATGATGTTGGAGTTATTAAAAATAATCCGTTATTTTAGAATCACCCTGTAGTATTATGTCACAATGGTTCCATGCTGTAATACAAGTTAATTCAGAATGGGGAACGATGTACGTAGTATAATTATAAATGTTCAGTTCTGATATTTTAATGAACTTCCTGTTTACCCTACATCTCTGGAGCATAACTCACTTCGTTAAGTTTTCAAATGTACATAAGTTTTAAAAATCGATATCTGTGTTTGGCTTTGAAGCAAATTTCGAGCATGTCTTATTGCTAATGAGTGATTCGATTATTATCAGACGTACAACGTTGACAGCCAAGTGGGAGATTCGGCAGCTTGCGCAACAGCTTTACTGTGCGGGGTCAAAGGGCGTTTTGAAACTTTGGGCCTCGATGACAGGGCTCAATTCGAAAAATGCAGTTCCAGCTTTGCTTCCAGTGTTCCTTGTCTTGCCGAATGGGCCCAGCAAGAAGGTAAGTCCTTACGTTCATGCGTAGACTCGTTACGTGCAGTGGGCGCCATTTTGATCCTTTACTTTGCAAGATACGTACCTTAATTGCGAAAATAGACGGCGAAAACAAGCAATTAATTCAGAACCTGAGCTTGTCTCAAGGTAAGTTCATCGACGACTGATCCAGTTTCCCCCATTCCGCGTGATTTGTTATGGATTTCACGGGCGCCATTTTGATCCTTGCCATTTTCACTTCGTTGTAAACGTCAACATCTAGTTGTAATTCGTACAAGTTCTAATCTTCTGAGTTGATATCTAATTGAACTCGTTGCTCAACTACAAATATCGTAGTTTTATCGCGACAAATTACTCGTTTGTGATGTTTTGTAAAATGGGCGCCATTTTGATCCCGGTCGTTGCTTTAGCTTCCTTGCAAAAGCTTTAAGCCATTCAGGACAAGTATTTATTTTCTCACCTGAGTTTGTCTCAAGAGAAAGCTGATCGACAACTAATCCGGTTCTCCCCTTTCTGTTTGATTCATGATTTCACGGGCGCCATTTTGACTCCGTGCCTTGGTTTTTGCCAAGAGCTAATGATGAAAGAAATCGAGTTAGTGAAGACATGTTGCCAAGTGAATGGCATACCAATTTCAAACTTGACATTCTGATTCAGCGTATCCTATAAATTCGGCAACAATTTTACTGTTGGAACTTGCCGATGATGCGAACGGCTACCTTGCGAAAGCAAACAGTGGTCACATCGAATTTTCTTAAATCCATTTAATTAGCAATGCATCTAGTCCATTTGGTGACATTATTAACGACATTATTATTCACTCCCCACATTAAAATGAACTCTTTCACCTCTTCGGCTGCATTGCGCCCCGCGCGGATGTGGATTTCGCTCCGACTGCGGGGAAGCCTACGTGCGATTGTATATACGTACGTACATTACTTGTTGGGCATTGGTAATGTGTTTTGCATGGGGATTTAAGATAATGCATCGGAGGTTGCAACCCGGGAGAGTGTTGCTTAGCGTAATCGAGTGAATTGGGTTTCGCGCTTGGCAACCGCGCGCAGTACCAAAGATTACCAAACCGTGGAAGTGATGAATGGGCTTATATAATGTAAGGTTGGGCTAGTCGTAGTTCCAACGATTTCCCTTTCGTAAATCTCTCCGAAAATTGCTCCAGCTTCTTTAATTAAGACACGTTGGTGCATGGCCGTTTCGCGGAGCAATGATAGAATGCGTGCGCGTGATCTCACGGCGCATCACCCTCCTACGCTGCAAGATTAAATATGTCGTTTGCCACTGAACCTATTTGGCAGCTGGCAAGAGGATTATGCATAATTTTACACCTTGGGGTGCGATTTGCATTCAGAACGCATATCTAAGTGTATTTTCACCACCGACTTCTACTCATTATCTTAATTGCCCCGGCTTGCTAGCTTTCTCTGCATGCTCCACCTTTTCTCCTGTTACCCCGGTGGGAGAGTTTCACTGCCATATCCGATAATTCCTAATGGTGTTTTTTGGTATGGTGGGTGGAGGGGGAGGGGGTTGTTTGCGGTTATCCTCGGGAGTGGGTCCATATAGGTAGCTTATTGGTGGTCGGAGGTTGTCAACCAGAAACGCTGATGATCGGATCATGGAAAGATTTCTGGCCAATGATTATTGTGATGATGGGTGTGGCGTTGCACAGGTCTCTAATGGCAGGAAACACGGTGCCAAGATGGCTGACATTTGATCTCCCATGGGGGGCAATAAGGGAAAACAAACATGGGACGGTTGCATGAGATAAGCAATGAAACAATAACAGTAGGATTGTTAGGAGGTATTTAGTAATTAATATTACTAGAAGTGTATGATGTTTTATTACCGTCGGCTTGTATTCATGGGAGCCATCGACGTTGATTGACCATATGAGGTAACTTGGCTGTGGCCACATAGCGGCCTACGTTTGCTATGATGCACATACATACTGCATTTTAATGTTCCTTTGCAGGTGTGATTTTGGTTTCAAAAATGTGAAATAATAGTTTTCAATCTAATTTGATAGTAGGCTTCAACTCTCAAATTGGAAATAGTTGTGTATCATTAGCGGTTTAAAAGATAGAAATGCAATAACCTTGAAACCGACACTCAAGGTCATGTGAAATACCATTTTTAGATTTGGCATAGGGCACTTCCCATTCACTCCTGTTAACATAACTCACTTATCTGTCACCGTTACAAAGTTATTAGGCCAAAGCGCCTGAAGCGGACCACCCTGTATATACGAACGTCCGTGTTCCAAATCCCGGTAAACTTAATATTTTTTCCGAAGATTAACTGTATCTAGGATCTTTACTTCTAAGCTTGTAGAGAATGTTGCCTGGACAAGATATTCTCTTTGTGCAAGAGAATTTGCTGCAGGTGCAGATTGAAATCCTTGTCTCAGTTCATCCAGTTGAGCCTTGCGGGTCTCTATTACAAAGTGTTATAGAATGAGCTCTTTCACAAATCTTTTGTTTGCAAGGTTAACTGATGATATCCAGACTGCAAAATAACTGCTTCCATATGAACAGCCTCATTAGTACTCACAGATGGCCATTTCTCCAGCTATTTAAAATATAAATGTAAATCTTTATACAATGAATTTCTTATAAAGCCACTGTCCTTACTGTTGAAAGTGTGTCACGGACATCCATATTGTGGATGTCTTCTGGCGTGACGGTTAGTGGATTATTGCTTGTTTTGTTTTCCTAACAAAGGTATTCAGCAACAGCTTTACCCTGTTGGAAAAATTATTTAGTGGACCATTAAACATATTTTATAGTGTGTATTGAGAATAGTGGTAATAGTGGTCCATTGAGTGTTTTGGTATAGTGGTTCAGTGGGATGAATCTAGTGGTCTAATGGTGCAAATATAGTAGTCGTTCAGTGGGATGATCCTAATGCTGTAATGGTGCAACTATAGTGGGATGGTGCAGTGGGTAAATGCCTAGTTGCCTACATGCACCACTGAAGAAGTTTAGTGGAAGACAACCTGTGGTGTATAGCGACAAAACTGTAATGAATATACCTGCAATGAACCAAATTCATAACATTTTTCACAATTGTAATAGCATTAGTAATCTCCGGAACATTATTTATTTAGGACAATAAAATAATGTGATTTATACCGGGTACGACACACTTGGTACTTATATATGATTTAAATACAATTTTGTAAAATACGAAATCATGTACGTTATGATGCTTACTACAGTTGATGTTAATTGCCATCCTGCCATTTTTTATTTTACTTGAAACCCTGCAAATAGAAAAAGGTTTACTGCAACAATGTTTTTACAAAGCAAATGTAAAATATGTCACCTATTTCATTCTAGGTGGCTTGTTCATATCTAGAATCTTCTGATTTAGGTGTGAATTGACTTGACGCACTGCATCATTTATTTGTTCAACAGTAAACCCCTGCCACTTCAAATACGAAGGTATCTACGGTGCTATGCTTTAAACAGGGTACCATCTGGCTGACCAGGTGCAGGAATTGCACCTGTGGCACCCTGCTTGGAGAGTAGTATGTGTCACAATCTCGGCCTGCCGAGGGCCATCTTTCGTGTAGAGAACTGTAATAGTAAATAATTGGAAGACATACATGATTACATTCTTTCAATTTCCATAAATCATATGCTAGGGCTCTTGGAAAGAAGTTCCATTCCATTGCCAAAAGTACCTGAATAGCAAATAAACAATACCTATATTTTTTAAGATATACAGGGCTATTCATAAACCTAGCGGATGGCTAATACTTGTTAAATGACTTTTGAAATCAGTATTATTTGACTTGATGAATATGTTACAAGTAAAGGGCAAACCATTTCTGAACGTTTCATTTTGACAACAAACTTTTAGCTTAGTTTTCCAAAATGCAACTCTTGGAATATTGCAGATAGAGGGGTAGTTCCAATTTCTGAAGTGTAGCAGGCATCCTGCTGGTGATGACACAAAAAGAATTTCTAAAATCGAACGGTAAACAATAGAGAAGTAACGGTATTTCAAGTGCCTTGTTTTACATGGCCATAAATTAGGTCCTGCAGTGAAGCAGCATAAGTCATGCTGCATGCATGTGTCTCTCATGTAGTGGTAGAATAAGAAGCATACGTACATGGTTGCAGCTGCTGAACAGTGTTTTACTGAAATGGATGATCATGTCAATAAAATAAATTGTCTACAACAGTAAACAGAAATAATAAACAAATAGGCAGACAAAGATTTAAATGTACAGTAACATCTGCAGGCACATCCTACTGCATAGCCAATAAAACCCACATGTTGCAATAACACTTAACCAATAGTACGTACATGTACGTATTTTCATCATTTAAAGATGTTCAAAATGATTGCCTTAGGTAACAATACACTTTTGCAACCTGCTAATCATATGATCATGTACATTGTCTAACATGCGCGCATCAACCGACAAACAAGCTGCCTGTATTCGCTGTTGTAGATCTCGCAAGTCATTTGGCTCAGTTTCGTACAAGTTGCCTTTGATGTACCCAAAGAAATCTAGTGGGGTAAGGTCAGGTGATCATGTTGGCAAAGGCACAGGTCCACCTCGCCCAATCCATTCTTGTTGGAATCTGTTGTCCAGGAAATGTTTGACGGCCAACCCAAAATGTGCTGGTGCTCCATCTTGATGAAACCACATTCTTTGCAGAACATACAAACTTACTTTATTATCAATTTCTACTTCCACCTCATTTTGAAGCATTGGCAAGTCCGGGCACTTGTTAAATTTTCATTGTAAAAAATAGGACCCAAAAGAGTGGTACCAATGATGCCACACCATACATTCCCTGACCACTGCCTCTGGTGTGCATGTTGCCGTAACCAGTGCAGATTTACTGGGGACCAGTAGTGTACATTGTGAAGGTTAACAACGCCATCTCTGGTAAACTTGGGTTCATCTGTCCACAGGATAGTCCTTACAAAGTTTGGATCCTCCTGCACCTGATTTAACAGCCAATTGCAATAGTCGAACCGCTGAATTTGGTCACCCGGCTCTGGACCTTGATGGCAGTGAACATGAAATGCTTTGCATAATTCTGTGCCCTGATGACTGTGATAATCCACAATCATGTGCAGCCTGTCTAGTGCTTGCAAGTGGTTGCAAAATAAAGTATGCCAGCACCACCGATGCTTCACCATCAGATGTAGCTGTACGTGGGCGGCCACTGGGTTGCCTTGTACGAAATGAACCAGTTGCACAGAGACGACGATTTAGTTGGCCTATCTCTTAATTTGAAAGGACTGGACGTTGTGGATACCTCTCATGAAACCAACGAGCTGTAGCAGAGGCATGACTGTTGCACTCTCCAAAAATTACCATTAGTTCCCACATTTCTGCATTGGTGTATTTTGCCATTTGCACAAACAAACCCACTGTAACGTTTGCACGTGGTATAAAAGTGACCTACGTGACGTAATGACACATGCCTGTTGACCTATTGCAACACTGAACACAATGTTGCTATGCTAAACAATTAACAACTGATACATTAATTTTTCTGTTGTTTTCCGTTCGATTTTAGAAATTCTTTTTGTGTTATCATCAGCAGGGTGTCTGCTACACTTCCCTAATTGGAACTACCCCTCTATCTGCAATATTCCAAAAGTTTGCATTTTGCAACACCACGTTCCAATTTTGTTGTCAAAATGAAACGTTCAGAAATGGTTTGCCAATTACTTGTAACATATGCATCAAGTCAAATAATACTGATCTCAAAAGTCATTCATCAATTATTAGCCCTCCACAAGGTTTATGAATCACCCTGTCTGTATAGGCATGAACTTGTTAAACACGTTTTGCTACAATTCCTTATCTTTTGCGATCAGCACAAGCCTAGAATACTGGCTGTATCTGAAGGGCTAAAAGCCCCAAAAACGTGCTGATCTGAAATGCTGCAGGACTCCAAGGGAATGAATATTTTTATTAACACCTCGATGTGAAACTGTTTTAATTTTTTGTGTGTTTATTGCTTATGCCGCCGGGTCCTTTTTATCTCTGAAGGAACTTGCTTTCTAAATAGCCCTGTATAAAAGAGGCATCCTGCACTTTTTAATATAGTAGCCCTACTCTACTTGTTCCAAGCTCATTAAAATAAGTATGTGTAATTACCAAAACGTTCTTTTGTTCTTTAATTGACACGAGGGGGGTGGTCATTGTGGTTGCGCGCACTCAACC
>JAQIWR010002752.1:0-10568 GCA_034695945.1 Glomeris hexasticha | reverse complement strand
CGTATGCGGTTAACCAAACGATATCTTTGAATAGCAATAGCTCAACATCCCTGCAGCCGAAAAAATCCACAACTTGCTTGACTATTCTGCCATACTCAACCAATTTAGTGACCTGATTGTCTTTGTAATTAAAAATGACGAAAAATACCCTGACAGTTCTCCTTTAAGTTATCCACCATTGTTAGCAATTTATTCCCCAAATATGGACAAGTCCTCACGAAACACGTATCAATAATACAATCATGTATTCCCCCTTGGAATAGTTTCAGATAAATAAAAACAACTTTACAGGTCACATGATCAAGAGCTTGATTAGTAAGGCGCGAGCAATTTCCGACTTCCATTACAAGCAATTATTACGATAGAAAAACTGAAATCTCTAAAGCTATCACGATCGAGAAAGCAAACAAAACAAAAAACAACGGCCAACTGGGCCATGTAGCCAGCTACTTACTCCAACAAGATTGGTTCCAAAAAAAAATAGAAATAATGGAAACAAAATCGCATTGAAAGAAAAGAATCGCACAGGGAATTGCTCTATGTCAGAGAGCAGGAATACCCATATTTAAATAATTCCAAAACAATATCCAGCACTTTCAGGGTTCAATTTCAGTTAGGTATCACGTTTAGGAAATCACAAAGGAATTTGAAATATTCATGATCCACCTACACAGGTAATGTATACCTACCTCTATTTTTGGCACATGAAGCATACATGCAGATGTATGACTGCTATAGGGGCTACATACCTGATAAATCAAGCATTTAGTTCCTTATCTGTTATTCACAAAAACTAAGGACCGTTGCCATGGCAACTGCACGAATAATATTACGTAGCCCTACTACATAAAACAAGCGGACGCCATTTTGCAGTATAAAATCACTGAAGGGGAAGTTCCAGCAAGTACTTTTCGTTGAAAATTATTCCAATATATTGATGTAAAAGGTAAACCATCTCACAGTGCCTCGTATACACAGGATGACCTGTTGCGCAACCGCATCTAAAATCGTTTTTTCCCTGGCAATATTATACCTATAGGACCTATGTATATCATGGCTTTGAAGCATTGCTTAATTGGATAGAACTTTTTCGCCATGTTTCATCGAGAGCAAAATGCGAAGTGCGCTTTCACATGCATGAGTAACAAGTTTCAAGGAAAATGTATGAAGCACTGCAAGGTTTAAATGATGTATATTTGGTTGCAAGTTAATCCCATGCATCCTTCTATCGCATTATCCGTTTGTTTCCAGCCTATTTGGACTTATCGTGAGCAATGCACACAACAATTACCAATAGTCGGTATATTTTTAGCAAGAGGGTACAGAGGAGATTTGGGATGCCAAATTATTCCGTGACAAATCACGCAACAAATACAATCCTTTGCTAAGTAAGCCCAGCCACAATACAGCGTGGTCATTAAAGGTGAATTGACACGGTTTTGTAAAGCACCCTGAAACTTATACTACAAGAAGAAAGCATATTAATAATCCATCTTGTGCAAGGAAATTGCTGTAACAAGTTTTTTGACGAAGTTATTAGCGTTTAAAAGTATACGGCGCCTCGGGCGAAATGCGCATGCGCAGTTATAAGGATACAACTAATCTTTAGGTGCTCCACGCTGAGTTGCTGAGAGCATGCAGCCATTTTAAAAACGCATTTGTGTCACGTGATCGCACTATGTGCACGTTTTGTGCAAGTGCCAGTGTGAGGACCTTTGAGGACCTATTTTAGGTCAAATTGGCAAATTTTAAAGAATCAGTGGAAAAATTAGACAAAAATTTGACATACTATGCAAATATGCACATGTTGTTCATGCATAAGACATTTTTCAGAAAAATCGGTTGCAAGAAATTTACCCTGTCAGTTGACCTTTAAGTTTTTTCAACAATATTTCCAGCCCACACAGCAAGATTTCAGAAGAGTTTTAAACAGACGTTCCTGTTTGGTTCCGGTTTCCAGTTATCTCCAATGCAGTCATCATATTTGAAATCTGTCAATGTTTTCAAGGACAACAGGGTAATATTTTTTATATATTACGTATTAGTTGCAGAACGTTGTAAAGATTTCCTGAACTCCTCTCAGAAGTTGGAACAAACAAACACACTGCATTTTTGGACTCATCATGTGATGATGCTATTCAACTTTACAATTTTATTGACGATCAATCTTCAACAGTTTAAAAGGTTAGATACAGATACCTTTGAAAACGTGGTCAGATTTCAAATTTTATGGCTGCATTGCTGCATTGGAAAGAGCTCCCAAACATTCCAATTTGTCTCCGAAGCTTGTTTTTGCATATTTTACCGTTTTCAACTAATATGTACAAGGGCCTAGACTTTTTGTAAATGAAAATGTAAACTTCATGATAAAATTGCTAGAATATTCCATCAGTGAGCCCTATAGAACATTAGCATGATTGTTATAATGGTGGTCAAAACCATCTCACCAAGTTGTGAAAATTGTCAAGTATCATTTTCTTAATAAGTACATACCATCCAACTTCTGAAAAGAACCGGTCGATAACAATTTCTAACAAAGCCCTTTATTATGCTCTAGACTACACAAACATTCATGCATATGCAAATGATGAAAGCTCCAGGGTTTCAAGTTTTTCCATAAACATCGAAAAACTAGCGGCCATAAGGAATCATAGAAAACAAGTGGCGCCATCTAGCGCCCAAAAGCGTCCCCCAAAACAAGTGTTGAATATTGGCTATATGCTAAAACTAATCAATCGATTCCATATTTGGCAGAGCGATTAATTCAACATGTAAAGGTTCACGTGTTCCACTTTACGGATAACTTAAAGTTATGCAAATTAGATTTTGGGGAACCACTTCCAGACATTTTAATGAATATTTTAAGCAATTAGGCTCACAATCTTCCAATGTGCTCTCTTATACATATGCATCATATGCATATACGTAGAAGATACTGTATCTGCCGGTATATGTGTATCTTATTAAATTTTCAATCACTTTCGCGGCAATCAGCATGCAGAATTTATAACATGTTAGGTCCTTTTTAAAAATGTTTACAGGACTTGTGCATTTTCAAATAGAAGATACTCAAACATGCTTCTAATTATACAGGGTGTCCGGAAAGTCCGGTCTTTTTTATTGTAACTCAAAATTGAAGTGAAATTTTGCAAAAGTGATGACGTTTTCATCGGTAATATCTTGAGGGGACATCCATCGGTGTCGATATTTTTGACCTTGGAACATTCCGTCAAGGTCATTCAAAATTTATCTTCGCTAAGTTGAAGATGGATAGAGGTGTAGTATAAATTAGAGGTATGTGATTAAACGCATTGCGAACACATTTGCGAAAACGGAATGGAAATCGGTAAAGGAGCAGAGGAGTAATCACAACAAATGGTTTGCAGTTACCCCCTAGGTTAACATACCAAATAGCCATTCTCTATAGTTTATCACTCTGAATAACATATTAAAAGATTTTGTTTTACTTCACTGTCCCTTTAATGTGTGCTTTAAAGTTTCAAATGGATGTTAACGTTCTTTTTCCAATTTAAATTGGATTTTTTGCTTGTTAATTCAAATAAAGCTTTGCTATCGTAACATATCCCGCAATGAACTTTCGGTAGTAACCTGACAACCCTAAGAAGCTGCAAAATGTTGTGCGGTTTTTAGGAATAGGTAACTTTGCTATGCCCTCTATTTTCTCTGGGCCGTTCACACTTCCTGACTGCTTTCTAAGTCATTACCACGCATTCTCAATATTCTCTTCTCACTTCTTAAGGTTTGCACCTCTTTATAAAGTTATTCGTTGCTCCTTCTGCGCGCCATTTCGATATTATTGACTGCCACCAATTCATTTTGCAGGCGTACAATTTTGTTCGGTTGTGCTTCTATAGTCCTAGCGCTCGATCTATGCGATTTTTGGATTAAGTAGGCTCCTCCCCTCCCAAGGAAATCTCCATGTTGAACCTGGTGTTCACACCTATGTGTGATTTTTGGGGAGAGAAATGCTCCGCCCCTTTCTGTAGAATTCGGCTTGTGAACAAAGGGGACCTCCTTGGGGACCTTCTCCCCTACTAAATCCAAAAATCGCATAGATCGAGCGCTAGGACTATACTTGCTCTCGTGAAGCAAGAAGTGGTGCCTGCAGGGTGGCCACTTCTGCGAGCACTTAAATAGGGTCTCGCATTCCACGGTGGCGGAGCCATCTTTGTAGTCCATGTCTGGCTGACCTGTCTGGGAGGACTTGCCACTGCCTGCGGGACATCAAATTCCATCCCATCCTCCGCCGGGGGTGGATCCCGATGGAACATCTTCCCATCCTTCGTGTCGACGAGGAACAGCTTAAAGGTATAGGTCACCACCTCGATGGCCTCTGGCAGGCTGTGCCACCCGATGGCCTCGGACCTCGGCGGCTCCCGTACGTATCGCCGGGTCGCACGGTCCCAAAATGGTGAATCCCCGACACTAACGGCCAGGTGCATCCCCATTAACTGCAAACACTGAAATGAGAGAAAACAACATGTATTAGACTCACGTACACGTACCTTAGTTAGAGGAGTACAGGAAATGCTGGGTTATCATACCAACAGGGGTCACATTTTGTCAATGATTATTATTCACTGCCTTAGCAGGGCCTGTCCGAAAGTTGCCACATAAATTTGGAATTTTCCCCTGTTGGTGGGTGGGGCCTACATGGTCTTCAACATCTTAACCCTTGGGAACTCTATTCACCCAAGTTAAATAGTGCTGGACACCATGTAGAGTAAGAGCAAGCTTCTGATTGGTCCAATCAAGACATCAGCAACCTGGCTGGGAGTGACGTCACCAACGCCACATGGAGGTGCATGGTGGGAAAAGCCTTCCACCCATACCCCTATGCGTCGATGGCGCCAACTTCAAGCCTGGTTGCGCCACGCTTTTACATGATCAAACCACTTGAAGATTCTTAGAATGGGGTGGAAATTGACCACTGTCACTTGCCAGACGTTTTCATTAGCAGGGCGCTACCTGCTAATCGTCTGACAATACTAATTTAATTTTAGCATCCAAAAATCAAATAAAGTTCTCTTTTATTTTAACCAACACGTGTGTGGCACGTTTACCATCGACAGGTGTCGTCACAATCTGCAGAGTGGTGAACAGTGGGAGAAATTCATCCCACCCACTCAACAGGTTGCTAACGGCCCTATGCGGTTATAAACAGTGCCATGACCTGGCGAATTTTAATTCAATTTAAGCTTAATTTAATCTGCGATCGGGGCAATGAATAATGTACGGTGAAGCCACGCATTCCACCCCTATCGATCATGGTGTCGTCGCGACAAAACAAAATGAAGAATCCAATAAAAATCTCAAAACTCGTCTTGTGTCGATTAATCTGGTGCGACCCATTCAAATTATTAATTCGAGGTGACTCAATGCAATCGGGGCACAAGTAATGCACGATGGTGCGCACGCCACCCCATTAGTGTTACCGCATGGCATCCACCGAGTCACACCGAACCAAGAAAACTTTCCGAAATTACTTGACAATATCGCTAAATTTGCCCTACCTGCTCTGGGTGCTCTTACCTAGGACATTGTCCATTAAGCGCTGGAAGATATGGCATAACTGCATTCTTTGCAACAATTTGAACTTTGCAGCCTTTACAACACTTTATATTCATTGAAATTGTTTAAAATCTAAATTGCACGCAGCAGGGTACGTGCGTAAGCTTTTGTAAATTTGTACAGTCATAACATACAATGTGCCGTTACGTGTTTTGCAATTGCTGAAAGTTAGGTGGAGAATTCCACAGCCAGAAGGGCATCAGCTTGAACTGCCACAACCCCAGTGGGATGTGAAACACAGTCTTGGCCTTATCCGCTTCGGCCCTCTCGACCTGGAGATATCCACGGTACCAGTCCAACGTAGTGAAACTTTGCGTTCCCCAGCCTGGACAGAATCTCATCTATCCTCGGCATGGGGTACTGATCTGCGATTGTCACGCTATTCAGTTTGCGGTAATCTCCACACAATGGGAATGTACCATCCTCTTGGGGACTATCACCAAGGAAGACGACCATGGGCTTTTCGACATCTCGATTAACCTTTCAGCGATCCATACGTTCAGCTGGTTTTCGATGATCGACCATTTGGCATCATTGAACGCACGCACTGTACAAAGGACCGGTGCATGATTTCCAGTGTCGAAGACATGTTTCACTCTCTGAACAACTCCAGGCTTGTGTGAAAGTGTTGGCGTGTGCATTTAGCACATCCAATAACTTACTCTTAATATACAGCAGGACAAACGGACTCTTCCACTTTCTGCACTCACACTAGCATACCATCAGCCAGACATGCCATCATCGACATTGGAGGGTCTAAGGGTACGACCACACCAGAAAGTTTCCTGGAGGTCCATGGCACGGTAGCTACATCTAGGACAATTTCCGCATCTGACAGGAAATCTCTTCCTAGTATGACTCCTTGGCGACGTGACTGCACCACAATGAATATTTGCTCCCTGTAACTACAGGCCCACTTCACCTTAATTGCTACCAAGCCCACAGATGAAGTGCCGCCAGCGGCCGTGTCCAACAACAACTGATCCGCAGGGTTTATCGTCACGTCATGCCTGGCAGTGCTCTGCACAGGCCCTCATCTATGATGCAACCAGATGCACCAGGATGTAGCAACGCCTGCACTTTCCTACCGTTACGTTTCACTAATTAGAGGTATTTGATCCGCAGTCTGGTTACCAAAAAGACTCCTGTAGGCTACAGCTCTGTCTTTTGGACCTGACGGAGGAAGTGGACGTGCTCTTCGGCTGTCGGCAACTTTGTTGGCAGCCGGCTTGTCTGTTTTTTTGCATCTGGACAATATATGGCAATGTGCCATTCCTTCCACATGTAAAGCAGATGAAAGTGCGCATCACCCTCCCTGGAGCCAGGGCGTGTCGCTCAGGTGGAGGCCCAGCTAGTATCACAGGTCTGTTCACAGCCTGGTGGCAAGTTTTGGGGGAAGCGCCAGATATGAAAGCCTGCCTTGCCTCCCCAACCCTTCTATCTTTACGACGAAACCTGCTCCTTGACTTGAGGTGGTTGTGCTCCTGGTGGCTGTGACCTCTGAGGAGAGGCACTGACCGGGGCGCTGACAGCAGAAGGGACAGGTACTGCCGGACGGGCAGTGGCAGCTTTGGGCTCGTTGTCCCAATCCAACTTGGGGTGCACACATGCGTCCTTCGCATAGGGCGGCTGACTTTCTCTAGTCACAGCTGCCATCTGCTCCATCCTCGGAGCCATTTTGTACAATTCTGCAAGGTCTTTGCAGTTTGCATTAAAAATGTAGTTCCGGTACTCATGTCGTGCCTGCCTTGCCACGTGGTCGACTCTGACTCTTCCTGGCACATCAGGGGCTGCTCTCTCAAAATATTTCTCCACCACAGGAATGATTGTGAGAGGTTCTTTATCCCCCTGCCATTGATTGCCCAGCTCACTCATTAGCAGCTGTCCCTAATCGTCCGGCAAGTATTTTGGTAGGAACTCCTTTTGGCAGCTTTTCAGCTCTGGACCTCTTTAGCCGGCCAATCGAGCCACGTACTCGCGGCTCCTAACAACACCGAGGGTAAAACCCTTATAAAGAACTCGGTACAGGCGTAGTGCTCAATGTACTTTTACAGTGAGATCAGGAAGTCAAGAGCCATGGTCCCTTCTGCAGGGTCAAACGTCGGCAATTCCTTTTAGAATGTTGGCCGCATAACAGGCAGGGTTCCTTCTGGGGCAAACCTAGGTTTGCAACTACACAGAAGGACCCTGTGTATATCATGCTTGTACTGGGTTGGTTCCCACCTCACCTCTACCACTGAGGGCAAAGGTGGGTCAGTAACTCTCCGTTCTACCCCCTAAGTGGTGCCCTTATGGCTGTAGACACGGATGTCCTAGTGCTTTGGAACACATTTTCCCCACCTCCAGTCTGTCGCTCTGACCGTGGAGCCCTTGACTCCTCCCGTTCAGCTTCACATCTGCTTGGGTGGCGGCTAGGCAGGCTGGCCTGAGACGGAGCACTGCTGCCCAACTTCCCCGCCCGAAACCAGTCTTCCAGCCGTACTAACCCCATCACGTGCCACACCGCGGACGCTTCACCCTCGGCATCTACTGGCAGACCCAGGAGCCCGCACAGTTCTCTATCTCTACGTGACGCTCCACCTGCTGTGGCCGAGGGGCTTCCTTGGGTTGGCATGATGAAACAGACTCCAGACCATGGTGGGCACGAACTTCTCTTCTGTTGCTCATCTCTACCTCAGAACTAGAGAACCCTCTCCTAGGGCTTGCGCTCCTCACTGAGGCTCAATCATCAAGGTAGAAATTGCTCACACCACTGTGACACCGAACGTCTCAGGGGAAGTGCAGCACAAGTGGATGCACCAGGGTCGTACCACACAGGGGCACCTTCAACTAACCTCAACCCCATACCATGTGGGGAAAGTCCAGTGGATGTGGATGCTACTGCCTCTATTGGTGCACACCTAGTGGGATATCCCACACTTCTGTGTGCATGAGCGCCAGGCGTCACCCCTGCTCGACTCGAGGGAGAAGGGGGAGCCATGGGTGTGGTGGATGCATCAACAGGGTCTGTGGGACCAGCACCTCCAGAAGTACGAGGACAATGTATGCAAGGGGCGTCTGACTCAACCCTCTCGGCTAGTCGCGCCTCCTCTCCGGCCAGGGAGCAAGTAGTGGCTAGCTCCTCATGGCGGGCTACGCTTGCTTTCGTAAGAATGTAAGATCGTTAACCTTCACGGGATTGCAGGGTGGGGGCGGGCTCATGTGGAGGCACACAATGTGAAGTGCGCCTTGGCCAGCCTCTTTCTCATCCCGGCCTCATGGTACGCATCTTAACATGATCGGAGAAGGCCTCATCCGACATGGCAGAGCTGCAATTCGCCCGCACGAGCCAACCAGACAGTACAAAAGTATTCTTTTGGAACGTTCATTTTCACGCACTGTCTGTTTCTCCGCTCGCACGTACAGGAGAACATCATGCTTAGCTGCAGAATCTGTAGCCCGATAGTTGCGCGTAGGCTCGATCCTGTACTTTGGTATCCCTCAAATTGCAGATCGCTATCTCTAAGAGCAATTTCCGAGCAATCCGCAATCCTGTGCACGCTTGCTATCCAGCAGCGTCTGCATGTTGCGATTGCGCAATGATGTCTAAACTTGGAGCTCAAGGTCGCAACCAGGGATCCCGGACGTGCCCCGAAATGTAACGTTCCCTGTCTAGGGTAGGAAAACGATACAGGTAGAGTGATGTCAAAGAAATGCTTTATTATTGGTTAGGGATCAAACACCCTTAAACTTTCAATAAGTAAGCCCTGACCACTGAATTTCCACTCCTGGAAATAATTCAATAGCCATGATAGAGAATTAAATGATGGTTCATAAATCTCCCAAATCCTGCTGAGGCAGGAACCATCAAGGAAGCCACTAAACACTGCGAGCAACTCTACCAATGGATTACTAGTGACCCCATGCGCCTGGTGCACTTCGTTTACGTACTGGGCCAAGGGCACAGCTTATTGCCCACTGGTATTGGTTGATTGACAGTTGTGGAAGCCCAAGCGATCTTATTCGCGGCCCCAACTGTCAATCTAGAGCTGCTCCGCCTCCGCCGTTGCTCCGCCTCCGCCTATGCTCCGCCTCCGACTCCGCCTTTGCTCCGCCTCAGACTCCGCCTTCCCACATGCCAAATGTAATCACCGAGATGCGTCATGTGAGAGACATGATGTATGGCAATCACGTGACCTCATTGCAAGGCGCATCTCAGCTTTAAGTGGCGGTGGCTATGGTTACGGACCAAGTTGAGAGGAAGTGTCGCATTTAAGCAAATATTAAGTTAACCAAAAAATGGGCCGTTACGTCGTTACAGTCCGATGTCCCAAAACAACAGTTCGTGAGATTACCTTACAAGGATCTGACTTCGAAAATTTCTAATAGGCTGAAGAAGTATGGAATTAATGTTGGGTTTTCATGCCAAAACACTTTGAAATCAAAATTGCCGAATCTGGAGGGCACTATTGATAAAAACTTCAAATCAGGAGTGTATAAAATCGCATCTGGTGACTGTGACCATGTATATATTGGGCAAAAACAGCGATCTTTTAACACTAGATTCAAAGAACATTTGCAGCGACTTGAAGTTTCAAATTTCTGCAATCATAAATTCGCAATAACCATAGCCCTAAAGATGCAAAACTAGAAATATTATCAATTGATAATCATTATAACCGGCTAATTGTGCGGGGGTCCATTAATATAACCAAATTTATTTAAAAATTCCCTGGATGCATTATCAATGAACAACTTGACCCATGTTCAGGGCCATTGGCGAAATGGCTCAACAGAGTTTAAATTTTGCCTACTTATTTGATGGTGATTGTCCGTTGTGGTCCCTTGTGTGCACTCAGGCGGGTCATTCCACGTGAAATCATCACAAGCTCGTTGCTCGACCATCAGATTATTTTTTTTATAAAATCACCATAGTTAAGGGAACATTACGAAGTGTATATGGGCTTTAGCGATGCCATATATCGGAAGAGGTAGAG
>JAQIWR010002751.1:0-10568 GCA_034695945.1 Glomeris hexasticha | reverse complement strand
TTTAGTTGACTGCTGCACAGGAAATTTTTCGAATCATTTCGTTTCACAAATTTTACCCTGTCAGTTTACCTTTAACAGTACCTTACTGTAACCTTACAAAACTGTCTCAGTTCACCTTTACATTGACATCTTTATTATGCTATATTAGGATCCCTTTATTGTTTTCCATTTAGAAGTTCATAAAGGCAAGTTCAAGGACGATTTCATTGCTTAAAACCTGCAATTTGTTGTGTGGAAAATACTCAATATAATGGACGTTAATTTTATATTATTTCCGCCAGGATAATTGCTTCTGTCAGTTGACATAAATAATTGATTTCTAAGTTTCTCTTGCATTACATTTCGAGATTAGTTTGCAGCTTTCCTTTTAGCAGTTAATTAATAAACAATTGTTATGTTGTACAATTCAATCTCAGTTTGGAGTTTAACTAGGTCCTAGTTAATTGCGCAAAACATGTATATTATGAATTTTTGTTTTGTGGTTGCTGCATGCTATAATATTATTTCCCATCCACAAATAAATTATAATAGTTCATAAATGAATAATTTTTTACATAACAACGTTTTAACAAAAGCAACAATGCAGATGATCAAAATTGCAACAGAAGATTAAATAGAACCAGAAAATATTTTTGATGTGAACGGTGGTGACTAGTTTGAACTGGCTCGTGTGAAAGCAAATTCACTGAACATTTCTATATTGAAAGTGTAAATATGGCTCGATGTAAAGAGTGGACTTTGCAAAAACGCTGTAGTCCGAGCCAACTGCACTTGACATCTTTTCGATCACATGCAGCTGATGCAGCAGAACTAAATTCCGTTCGGAGTTTGACAAGTTTGGTGGTGAGAGCTTGGGACATGTGTTTGTATTTTGCAAGACGCGCATAGGAAACCTTGTTTTTACCTGGAAACAGTGATTTTGATCAAATCCGTGTGTTGCTATGGAAACGGCAACTTGGCCATCTAACTATGGATGCTGCACTTCATCTACTTAGGATTCAGATGATGACTGATGCCCATCACTGAAGCAAATGACCCTCAGCTGCATGTATATTTCGTTCAATATTTGTCTTGACACCAAAAGAACTATATTCTACATCGTATTTCAATTAGCTGATAATTATATTAACGGACAATCCATAAAATTGTAATTCCAACGTGATTTTAAGCCGTTTAAACTTTGAAACTAAAAATATCTTTACATTGCGCGTATATGTATAACCAATGTCTTTATACCCAATATGCGCGTCAGTATAGTATAAAGTTTTACATTCCTAGATGCATTTCTTTACGAGTTTATTTCCATTTGCTCTATTCTTGCATTTCAGATTCAATTTTGATAAAACGATCATAGCCCAGTAGGCTTGAACTTTGCAAGTGCGATATATCGGAAATGGCGAAAAATCCGATCTCTCAAAAGGTGATACTGGAATACAATTGTACACTATATGGGCGTCCAGAAGTCTACGCTCACAAAGCTGATTTAATTTGAACCTACAAAGGGTTTGATGGAAATAAAATTATATGGAATACGAATTTTTTCTTACGTTTTATGACAACATGTCTGCTGTTATTATACTGTATATTCATTCACACGCCTTCCATTTCTCCCCTATAGGGCTTTTGCATAACGCGTCATAGCATGTTAACGGAGGGGAGAAGCGTCGTCCATTTTGGATAACCACGACCACATGCAGCCATAGACGTATAACGCAGACGATGTTGTTCTGCTCGATTTATGACAAATCCTTCGCATCCGATGACCGTTCGCATTTTAAAATCGTGTATGAGGGTCGACTTCTGCGATCTGGGCGATTTTAAATTCATAGCGTTCTTTGGATTGCTATCCAAATGGAAAAAAGTACAGCGACCTTGCTTATTTCAACGGCGGCGATAGCAATCTGTTATCCAAGATGGACGACATTTAGCGGAGCCAAGTCACGTGCTGCAAAAGCCCTATAGCGAATACGGCTGTTGAAACGATACACATCGATACAGCCGAGATAATGAAGCCAACAATCTGATTGGCTGAGCCAAGGCATGGCCCAGTAATGCATTAGTGCTGCCACCTACAAATAGCTTTTCGTTTTACTTAATTTTGCCGTTCGCTATAAACACCATTTCTTGTTATAAAAATGAGTTTACAACAATGCAATTAATGAAACCGATAAGTTTTACCGATTGGAAGCATCAACGAATTAACAATTTTTGTTTTTCTCTGCTTATAACGAGGTTTTGGCATTTTTACCAACAGATGGCGCTGCGCGGTGTTTACGGAAATTTCCAGAAACATTACGGAAGCCTGGGATGAGAGGTTATGTCGTTGGAATGCGCATGCGTGAGAGGCTACAATCCGCCATTTCCCAACGGATCTTCGTGTTGATCGGCGTGGTTGGAAGTTACGTCGATGAAATGATGGTAAATATTCGTTAATTATAGTTAAAATAAGGTGTATGTAGCAGATGGGAATAGGGATTAACCCTCTAAGTTAATAAAAAGTAACAAAATCGAGTTTTTGGGAGGATTTTTGGTGTTAAAGCGAGGCTGCAAATGCGTTTTTCCGAATTGCATCGTGTTAAAATACATTTTGTAATTATTTTTGCAGGTTATTATTTGTCAAGATTCAACGCTGATGACGTCATCTCGTTTTTCTTTTAATTTGGGTATAATTTTGCCAATGTGCGCATAATAAATAATAAGCTGAAATAATTTACAGGGAGGGGTTTAATATTTAGCCCCAAATCTGCTCAACATCCCTCCATTTTGATAATGGACAGTTCCCACAGCTCCAAGGAAATTTGGACCTTGTCACCCATCTTGCTGACCTATTTCCTGTCCTGCTTTAGCAACAATTTATGACGTCACCAATAATAAGAATCTGAATAAACCTTACAATGCATTTCAAATTTTGAACGATTTTCATCAAATTAGCATTACAAAAAGGATTTAAGGAGTCAATAAATTATGTTTATATTTCATCCCATATTCATGCTTAATAATAATTAAATTAACAATTCACTAAAACTGAAAAATCGTTTGATTAGCAGAGTGGAAAATCTTTGACAACATTTAGAACGTTAAATGGAAATAAAAATATATGTAATAAAAATATGTTTGTAATATTTTAATAATAAATAGTTTACACTTCCAATAAATAAACGTCTTTCAATAAATAGATAAGCTCCCGTAATAATGAGAAAATATGTCTTTATCCAATAAATATATTTTTAACAATTACATATATTAATTTAACAATTACAAACAAATATTCTATCAATAATTAAATATATTATTTAAACAGGCAATAATTAGTTTTTAAACAATAAATACACATGTGCATGAGAAATACATAGTCTACATTAACAATAAATACATATTTATTTTTATAATTATTTATTTACATTAATTAAGCTGCACATGTGCAAATCAAAACTAAATCCACTGTCTCTAGTTTCTTTATATTTAATTTCCAACTAACATCCTAAATGTTGTCAGCGATATGTTTAATATATTTCCACTCTGTCAATCAAACAACAGCCGGTTGTCTATAATTTGTAAAACTAATTTGTCCATGAAATATTGGATTTTGTATGCTATGTAGATGATTCTCAAATTGAGATATTTATTTTTATATGGCTTTTATGTCACATGAAAAGAAATTTTATTTAAATAACTTTAACACGGCCGTTTGTATATTTACCTGTGCACAACATTATTTAAATTAGTACAAATACCTAAATTTATGGTACATGTATTTACAAATGCAATAAAATGAATTTTTTGCTTTAATTGTATGCATTAATTACGTAAATACCAATATTATAGAATCACAAACCAATTTTTTAAAAATATATATGTGACTGAAGTATAAATGTATTAAGTTAGGTGTTACACATTTTAATACGAATTTGCACCCAATGATAAACAATTTTCAAGGTAGTGATAATAACAACTTTGGAGGAAATATAAACATCTTTGGAGCAAAGGAAATGTTATAAACAAATTTAAAGAAAATACTAGTAACAATTTTTGAGGAGGTATTAGAAACAATTTTAAAGGCAGTATTAGTAACGATTTTAAAAAAACATTAGAAACCATTAAAAGAAAATATTAGAAACAATTTACAAGAAAATATACATTTTTGAATGTGATTTAATTTTTTACAACAAGATATATTACTTTTACTACATTATTGCATGTAAATATGCAACATTTTAATATTAATTTTCCTAAAATACAATTATAATACAAAATTAAAGGGAATGCAATCCCATGCGCTGTGTACGTGTACCTAATATTTGCATGCAAATATAAATTAAACAAGTCATTTTCTAACTACATACATTCGTTGTATTCACTACAAAATGTTATGCTTATTAAATTATGAATTGCTACCCCTATAACAAACATTATTATTCACAAAGTTCTAAGCAGATAAATGCACTTCACAGGACATTTTTTGCTGTGAAGAACATTAAAAAATAATTGATGTGCAATTTTGCACAATATAAGAGATGTAACTTGAAACCCCCTGTGCATGTATTAGAAACTGTTTCTGAAAATTTATTTTATATTTTCACAGCATCAGTGGTTGATTCGAAGCGCCAGTCCTGCAAAGTGAAAAATAAAAGCTAACAACGGACCTGTAAGGAAATTCGTTGACATGTAGTGGGTTCATTCATCTGCGAAGACAAGGTAGGATTGTTAAATTGACAATTTATCCATAGCCATCTGGACCACCAAAATTGTGGTGAAATAATTAGCTGTAAGTTTTGGAATACCCGTAGTTAACATGGCATCTATTTTTCTGGAATCGAAACAGCACTGGTTAATTTATTAATTGTTTTTTGCTTGGTTGTTTGAAATGAGATCTGAGATGTAACTAAACAGTACTGGTTAATTTTTTGCTTGGTTGTTTGAAATGAGATCTGAGATGAGTTAACTAAGGATCCAGTGGACTCGCCAACCAACCCGTCCTTTAACCTTCAAGGTAAGTGGTGTTCTAACGTCAGAGGCGAGGGCATCTGCATCCCTCCCATGGCTTAAAGGTGAACTGACAGGGTCGACGATAATCCGTGAGTAAGTAGTGATTGTGTCCCTGATAACGATGTGACCATCGAAAACCCTGTTAAAAAAGAGTAAACAAAGTTATAAGCGTTGGAAACGGCATAAAAAACGGCATCGGATGCCCAGCGTCTTGCGACGGCTTTCAAACGGCTGCGAGTATCGCTCGATATACTCGCAGCCACCTACAAGCTCTTCGCAAGCCGCTCGAGCGGCGATCGTTCGGTAAAACGCTCATAACTTTGTTTACTCTTTTTTTTACAGGATTTTCGATTGTCCCATCGTTATCAGGGACACAATCACTACTTACTCACGGATTATCGTCGACCCTGTCAGTTCACCTTTAAACGTTTAGAATGCGTAGGACTGCAATTCTCTAAAAAAACAATTACTGTCGTCCAGAAAAAATGTTAATACCAATTTGAAAAGTAATTACATAACTGTAGACATGGTCTGTTTCGATTAAGTGAAAAGTCTGCATTACACAAATTATAGTACCTAAATTTGTAACCATCTCTTGCAGAACAAATTTGAACTGGCTGCAGGCATGCAATATGGCACACATTGAAACATTTTCAGTTATTTATCTTACAGCACTCATGCCACATACCGTAAATTTTTTAATAGGAGCCCGGAATTTCATTCAAATTCCGGATTTTCAGGACAAGCTTCTCAAAGAAACCCGGCTTCTATTAGAGACGTCTTTTATTATTACTGTAATGAAAATCGGTGACCACATATTGCAAACAGAACGAAACCAACAAATTTTACAACTTTTATTTCAAAATCCAGGTCAGATGACCTGCGCTTTTGAGGGGTTGGCTCCATGTTAAGATTAGTCTGTGCCATTTACAAGCAAATATACCAATGCAATACCATGTATACAGGGTGTCCCATATAAGTAGAGCACCTCAAATATCTGTCAGCCTATGAGAAATTCGGTAAATATGATTGTGTACCCGAATAGGAACTGGACCATGGTGATGTGAAATATGATACGTCCAGCGACCTTGAACGTTTATGTCAAGGTTATTGAAAACAGATTTTTAAAAGTAGCATTTACATGATCATTTCCAATTAGAAAGTTGACGGCAGGGACGAGTTTAGTCTAAAAACGCAATTGGTGTTTTTATTTAACAATTCTGTGAATTAATATGAAATGCTTTGCTGCGGCAACGTTGATGCACTGCTGCATGGCTCTGCGGCATTGCAGTGAAACCAAACCGTGGGTCGCTTTCCAATGCTTTCCATGCTCATATGAGTATGCATGTATTAATGTTTAGGTATCACCACATTGTGCAACACCACATTGGGAATGCAAATGTTAGACAGTCACTAATGGAGAGGATTCAGTTATGTTACGGAGCAGATGGCTAACACTTAGAACAATTTTGTTAAGTACATATTTGATCAACACAAATATTCCTGTGTTCTGTTCATCAGTGTTCCCTATTGGATGTTACACAATGCGGTAATACCTAAACATTGATACATGCATACCCGTACGAGCATGGAAAGCATTGGAAAGCTACCCACAGTTTGTTTCACTGCAATGCCGCTAAGCAGTGCAGCAGTGCATCAACGTTGCAGCAGCAAAACCCTTCATATTAATTCACAGAATTGTTAAATAAAAAACACAACCCTATTGGAAGTAACCATCATGGTAGTGGGTTATGGAACAATGGTCCATCATAGAATTGAGCCACAACTTCTCTGGAACAGCAATCCTTGTTGTAATCTGCATAAATTGGCTGCTGTTCCAGAGAAGCTGTGGCTCAATTTTATGATAGACCATTGTTCCATAACCCACTGCTGTGATGGTTATTTCCAATAGGGAAATTTCGTTTTTATGCTCGATGCACACTGGGCGCGATTGCGGCTGCGGCAAGCGTTTGAGGCATAATTTGAAAAAAATATCGCAGGAGGCAGTGCACACCAGGAGCGATTGCGGCTGCCTTACCATTGGCTGCTGTGCATTACGTGTTCAAGAGTGTATTGCTCATTTTTAACCAATAGGCCTTTTATATATTCCTGGAAAACCAATGTGTCAGGATCCAATTGGCCGTCACGCTTGGAGGGCTCTTATCGTGATCGGGGTGTTTTCTCCGATGCCTAATGGTGGATGAGTGGATGGAATGTCTAGTTGACTGATGTTGGAGGTGCTGATGACATGGATGGCCAAGGGCTGGTAGAGTAGCAGATGAGGTGGATGGACAATGGCTGGTAGAGGATGCGATGCTGGTAGCAGATGAGGTGGATGGACAATGGCTGGTAGCAGAGTAGCAGATGAGGTGGATGGACAATGGCTGGTAGAGTGGACAATGGCTGGAAGAGGATGAGATGCTGACCTGGTAGTAGAGTAGCAGATGAGGTGGATGGACAATGGCTGGTAGAGTGGACAATGGCTGGAAGAGGATGAGATGCTGACCTGTTAGTAGAGTAGTTGCTAGTGGTAAGAATTCCCAAGCAACTACTCCTTTTATACACGAGCAGTAGTATGGTAACGCCCCCTATGTGATTTGGGGCTTCCAAGAATTGTTGTGTCTGTGGCTGAGACCTTTGGCTGTTGTTGCAATGGTTGCATGGCAGGAACCCCCTGGTACTGGATCCTGACACTTCCAAGAAGTGGATTGACTGTGGCCGTGACCTTTGACTGGTCCGGCACAGCTGGTAGGGGTTGCGTGACAGGAAGAGACTGGTTCCTGACACAATGGGCCTTTTGGACTCATTTAAAACCCTGGGCCCTTTGGATTCATATAAACCAATAGGCCGTTTTGGTTTATTTCAAACCAATGGGCTATTTGCATTTATTTAAAACCAATGGGCCCTTTGGATTTATTTCAAATTAATGTGGCCTTTGGATTCATTTCAAACCAATGGGCCCTTTGGATTTATTTCAAACTAATGTGCCCTTTGGATTCATTTCAAACCAATGGGCCCTTTGGATTCATATGAAACCAAAGAACTCTTTGCATTTATTTAAAACCTATTGGCCCTTTTGATTTATTCTAAACCAAAGGGCCCTTTTGATTTAGTTTAAACCAATAGGCCCTTTTGATTTATTTCAAATCAATGGGCTCTTTTGATTTATTTCAAACTAATGGGCCCTTTGCATTTGTTTAAAACCTGTGGACCCTTTGGATTTTTTTCAAACCAATGGGCCCTTTTGATTTATTTTAAACCAATGGGCCCTTTGCATTTATTTAAAACCAATAGGTCCTTTAGATTTCATTTCAAACTAATGGGCCCCTTGCATTAATTTCAAACCAATGGGCCCTTTGGATTCATATAAAACTAATGGGCTTTTTGGATTTCATTTGATGCGACGATCTATACACGTTGATTAGCAACATCTGCATTGTGATTGGTCACATGGCGTGACCAATCATGGAGCAGCGTAATTCTTGGGGTGTGTTCTCATTGGCTGCGGCTCGAAACCGCAGCCGCAAAAGCTCCCTCGGCAGTCTCCGCCCATATCGTGCCGTAAACGCTTGAGCGGCGCAGCGCGCCAGGAAGTGACATCAAAATCCTCGCCGCAACCGCTCACCGCAGCCGCAATCGCGCCTAGTGTGCATCGAGCATTATACTAAACTCGTCCTTGACACCAACTGTCAAATTGGAACTGACCATGTAAATGCTGTGGTTAACAATCTTTTTTCAATAACCTTAACATAAACGTTAAAGGTCACCGGAAGTATCCCTTTTCACATCGCCATGGTACAGTGCCTATTCGGGTACATAATCACATTTACTGAATTTCTCATAGGCGTCCAGATATTTGAGGTTCTCTACTTAAATGGGACACCCTGTATAAATGTTGGTAGAATATATAAACAAGCGGAATTTGATCATATTCAAAATACACGCCGGAGGACTGTATTGGGAACCGGCTTTTAATCATTGTCTGACCTAAATTACCCGGCTTTAATTGAAAACCGGGCTTCAATTAGAGACCGGCTTTTGTAAGAAAATATACGGTAGTAGGTTTTGAGTGTGAAACGACATTACATTACAATAAAAATGTCTCATCTTGATCTCTAAATAAAGAACCTTATTGCTAGGTTTGATGTTTATTATTGAAATTTAAATTGATGGAGCTCATTGCGGTATCAATTTAACAATTCCTGTGGCCCAAAGTCAACTGTTCGTTAGTTACTAGCCAAATGCCAAATGGCGTTAATTATGTTGTTATCGAATTGTGAAAATTGTAAGTTTGCAATAAGTACATTAAGAAATTTTTAAATGACATTACAAAGACTCTTGAATTTTAATTTTGTTTCCAAACAATAATATTTCAATAAGAGTAATGGGCGATTTTGAAATAGCTGTGGATAAAAAGATTAAATTTTTCCCAAATTAATTGCAAGCACAATAAAGTACATAACAACATTTAAGAAGTTTAATTATCCATTATTTAATTTTTAATAATCCCATCTGGACGATGACGTCCATTTGAACCCAAGTACTGTATTTCTTTACGGAAAGTTCTTCATTAAATATGTTGCATGCTTATACACTAAGACTGAGAATGTTCCACTGACAGTGTAGCCACTTGCTTATTGTATGCATGCAGCAAGTTGGTTGCCTGTATAGTGCCGTAAGCAGGCTTGCAGCATGCATGCCAAACACAAAAAAATTTCTTGAAGGGTATTTCAAGCGTTCAGATTGAAGTCATCTTTCAGATGTAAATTTCAAACAAAGTGAATTATGGAAAACTATATTTCTTATGTGCTTTTTTATGTACCGGTACTTTAAGTTTAAGCATAAAAAAATCAGTTGACCTGTTGGGCTATGCTAAACGGAAAAGTTGGTTGTATTTTAAAATCGGTAATAAAAAAACCAAGCATTGTAATTTATTGAAATAAATTAAAATGAACAAACCGATAACCTTACCTTATTTCACATATTTGATTGAGTACTTTGGGTCCATCGATGCGGCTACAGCAAATCACAAAGTTTGGCAAATTTCGTGCAAAGTCACGCTCACCAACCAGTGACATTGCCGAAATATAGCTTTTGAAATTCGAAACACGACACAGAAAAACACTGGATTGTATTCTGGTTGCTCCCAAGACAAGCGCGTACTTTTCTGATGCGCTGATGGATAGTTACAAGTAAAAAAACGTACCATAGCGGTTGCGGGACCGCAACCGCTACCCTTCAACGTTTGTGCTTCCGGTAGCGGCAGCGGTCATTCGGCGTCGTAACTGTCAACTACTGTTTTGCATGCCACGTATTTTTACTTGTAACTATCCATCCGCGCATCGGAAATGTACGCGCTTTTCTCGGGACCAACCAGAATAACATCTAGTGTTTTTTTGTGTCGTGTTTTGAATTTTAAAACCAATATTACGGCTGTATCACTTGCTGGAGTTCGTGACTTTGCAAGAAAATTGACAAACTTCGGGATTTACAATACAATACAAAACAATACAATATGTCGGGCAACTACAGGCTCTTGGCCCAACTAGGTTGCCCCTGTCAAGTACCTATACCCTCCCCAT
>JAQIWR010002750.1:0-10569 GCA_034695945.1 Glomeris hexasticha | reverse complement strand
AGTACCTAGCGGTAGGACGTACGTAATTAATGCATCACCAAACGCAGTTATGGTGTGCCAAATTTGCCAAACAATTTATTAGCTCGTATTCTCTATAGGAATACAGTGAAAATTAACACTACTGTGGTGGTTTCAGCTAGGAACCACAAATTTCCGAGGAATCTTGAAATCGTAAAGTAGGCCTATACATCGGAAAATTCAAAATAAACCAAACTTCAACTGCTGATTTCTCTGCGAATTATCTATGTATTTCAATTCCGTAAGCGCCAAATGTATTTATTTTCATTGCTTTTTATAATGAAATTAGTATTGAGGGGGGTTGCAAAATCGTGACACTTCACCTTTAAAATTGGTTCGATAAATAAAGTAATTAAATAAATGAAAAATAAGACAATGTAATATTTTAGCATTTGTAAAATTGTTTAATTAAAAATATAATATAGAAACGAAATTTTGTATAGTTGCTATTATAGTTTAATATACAAATGATAAATACTATTATTTATTACAGATTAAGTTACATGGAAAATATAAAAAAGTGGTTATAAATTAACAGTAGAATTTAGTTTGGAATGTGATTTTTAATGGATATTAATGGCTGGAAAAATCCAAATAAAAATGCAATTCTTTTTCAGTAGTTCCATTGTTTGAAAATGGGCGCCATTTTGTTTTTTGTTTTTAAATTTTTTGGAAATGGGGGAAAAAAAACCGTGAGAAAATTTCGTGTACCAATTTGGCAAAATGCTCCTTTTCTCTTTTTCCCAGGGGCACATGTTGTATCCTGGAGGGTGAACAACCAGGAGCAACTTTTTGTCAGGTATGTAAGGCATTTTTATTAATTATTTTACCAGTATATAATATATGTATGTATATACTTGCTTTTGTTTTATACTGCAAGGTCATTGTGTACTGCAACTAGTATTTATATCATAGGCAACAAGACCAAGTTTGCAGTAATAAGAGAAATGTTTGGAGTTGTCAGGCTTTTTCACAAAAGCGCTCCAGCTATTGGATTCAAAAATTCGATTTTCCTACATTTTCAATCTAGTGAAATGGCAAATTGGTTTCGGATAAAATAATATTGATTGCAAGTATTATTTTTAATAGAGGATAGAAGGAATTGTAACTATTAATTGGCTAAATTGATTGCTCAATTAACGTAATTAAATTAAATGCATAGATAAATGCAATGTGTTCATGCAAAAACAAATGCAATTAAATAGAATAAAATAAAATACAACTAAAAAATAGAATTAAAATAACAATGAAACAGAATGAAATAAGAAATATGAAATGGATAAAAATAATAAAAATTAAATAAAAGTAAAGAAATTAAGTAGAATTAAATAAATATTTAAATATAATTAAATTCGAATTAAATAGGATTAAATAAATACAAAATTAAATATTATTACATAAAAATACATTAATTAGATATTGGATTTCGTAAAAAACTAAATACATTAAATACAAATATTGGATTTCTTAAAAAACAAAATACATTAAATACAACTATGGGATTTCTTAAAAACAAAAATACAAAAATGTGAACATTTATAGGTCAGTTTAAATGAGCAAACCTGACAAATGAATGTGAAAGTTTTATTGGTATCTAGTAGCAAACTTTCATTATAAAATTCATAGGAATTAAGCCTATTTTGTTTTTAAAATCTGGAAAGAACATTTTTCCCCAAATATTAATTTGTTTAATCTGGAACAATTGTATAATAATAATAAATCTTAAAAATGTGACGATTCCTTCCAAGACTAGGTATTAATTTTTTTGTAAATTACATTAATTAAAGTAAATCGATCGAATGAGTTGCCATGGCTTATTTTTAAAACATTTCAGCAAACAGGCTGTTTTTGACAACAAGAAGCCGATTCGCGGAGGAATCCCAATCGTATTCCGTGAGTTATTTTTCAATATTTACCCAGCATTCAATTCACTTAAAACTTTACTACTACCTTCATCATATTATTGCAAACAATGTATATTTCTCAAATATTAGCTCACTTTGGGACTTGGAGCAATGGACCGCAACACGGATTCGCGCGCGTCAGCCGATGGATGTTGGAAAAACCTCCAACTAGAGTACACAATTAATTAATAACAATTGATTATCTTAATTATATTAGTTGCAATGTTTTGTAATATATGTCCGGTTATTATTACAGATGGAAACAGGAGATATTGAAGCGGTACTTTCGCTGTCCGATAACGAAATCACAAGATCAATGTGGAATAATGGGTATATGGGCATAATTATAATAATTGGAATTGTAGTTTGCAATATAGTTAACAGTAGTAGTTTTCCTATAGTTGTTTGTAATAAAGGAAAATTTAATTAACAATTTTTAACGCGCGAATGTTCACGATCGGAAATTTGTCTTTCCAGATTTAAACTCATCTATCGTCTTTTGCTGAGAGAAAAGGAACTTCACATGAAATTAGGAGTTGTAAACACAGGTTTGTTCAAATATCTAACTGTCTAATTAATTATATTGTTTATAGTTTACTTAAAAAGTTGCGGTAAACTTCACGACGCGGCCGAATGCAAATATTTTATTTTAATAGTTTCCAATCAGTTTAAAAATCCCTCAATTTCAAATGTAACAGTTCGTTAGTTGTTAGTACTAGTTAGTAAATCAACAGTTAATGTGTAATAAAAGTTTACTTGTCTAAATTGGACGCGCGCGCTGAACCGAAACGGCTCATTTTTCTTGCAAATGTAGAAAAATGAAAAAGAAAACTTCACTTGAATTAAGTAGTTTGCTTAATCATTTTTAAATTTTTATAAAGAAGTGTAAAAGTTAGGAACAATAGACATTTGAAAAGATGTGGAACAAAAAAACAGTGTTACGCACGCTTCCGTGAACATCATTAATCTTTTCACATTGTCATTGTCTGGTTAAAATCATTAAAATAGGCATAAAGGCACCAAAATGGCCGCCATTTCTTTATCTGAAAAAACTCAAAATCTTACTGCATTTCTTGATTTCTTAGGAATGACTGAATTTGACTTTAACATCTTACTGCACACTTACTTCAAAGTGCCGGATGTTAATAAGGTTTTCCTAACAGGATTACAAGGTTGCATGTTTATTGACAAGGTAAATACAATTGTATAATACTTTAATAAGTTTATGTAGAAGTTATTAATACGTATTAAATAACAACTTTGTGATTAACTTTGAAATTTTAAGGTTCGTGACGGTGTATTATACCAAGAAACACGGGAAACTATCAGTGTTGCGGAATACATAGACAGGTAAATTTTAATATTTAGTGTTTAAGTAAATGGTATAATTATTTTTGGTTATGATTTATATAAATATTATTTGTTATGTTTTAGAATCTATCAAAACACACCCGATGAACACATCATCAATAATGTTGTCGGCGGAAGGAAAATGCGCATCCACAAATACCATCTGCCAGATACTGGTTAGAAAAATAATTATAGTTTCTAATAATTAAGTGCAGTATTAAAGGTGAACTGACATGGTTTTGTAAGGTACCTTGAAACTTAACCTACACAAAGAAAAATCATAAAGAAACCAATAGTTATTGAAGCAAAATGTCGGTGGAAATTAGTAAAAAAAAGTTATTGACGCTTAAAAGTTCGAGGACGGGGTAATTCAGATAGGAGGTTTGCCTATGTTAGCAAAACTCCTAATATCTCAGAAACTATACCATGAAAAATTCTAAAAATTGGTGAGAATGTAGGTATGCACGTGTTAATACTTTGTATAAAGTTTCGTACAAGTCAGATGAAACGTTCGATGGGGTAATTCAGATAGGAGGTTTGCCTGTGTTAGCAAAACTCTTAATATATCTCAGAAACTATAGCATCAAAAATTCTAAAAATTGGTGGGAAGTTAGGTACGCACGTGTTAATACTTCGTATAAATTTTCGTACGAATCGCGATGAGATGAAATAATACCATGTCAATTCGCCTGTTAATTAAGAATTAAGACACCATAGACATGTTTCACTGAATAAATATTTCCACGTTAATTGTGTTTCTGTTTATGCAGTTGTTTGGAACCCATGGGTGGACCGCGCGCGCGAAATGCCCGATTTCGGCGACGACGAGTACCCGAACATGGTTTGCGTCGAAGCCGGATGTGTAAGCACACCAGTTCATCTTCTGCCAGGTATATTATTCGAAGCCACTCAGGTGCTGCAAGTCATGTGACTAGTGGCCAGAAAACAGCAAAGCCCGTGGCCACATTAGCGACGCGAGCCGTCGCCTTAAACACGCCGACGTAGAGCGCGCAACAACCGACACCGTGGCAGCAGAAGAAGAAGAAGAAGAAGAAGAAACAGAACAACTAAACAAGCATCAAAGATGTGTTTGGTGAAGACATACTAGAAAATAAAAGATTCAGACTAAAATAATAACATTTTTAACGCCAAAAACGTGTCGCACGACACGCGACCGCCTAGAATCCGATTTACGTCTCTTCAAAACATGTTATTCTATAAATGTATTACAATTTGGCAACAAAAGCCGTCCATTTTATCTATTTTATACCCAAACGGTGGATAATTAAATTCACCCCAAGCAATAAATTGATCTTTAAAATTTGCACCCGAACGAAATAAAGAGTTTGTAACGTTAAGGAAATTGAAATGCTCACATAATTTGTTATTTACAGGGTATTAATAGTGTTATTATTCTTGCACTGTCGATTCCAGTTAAGTGTAAACTCTGTTTTTATTATGGCCAATATTAGTACTTCACAGTATTTGTATTTCTATTTTCATCGCGCGCCGTTTTTTCCAACTTCTTTCCTACATGTATGTCAAATTGTATTATTCCATTTCATCATTTATGTAAATGTTTGCAAGTTCATTTACATATATATTATATTAGATAATCTTGACCATATTTTTTGTAAATGTCATCAATTATTATCCAAAATGAATGTTTTATAGTTCTGTTTCGTCTCCAATGAGATTCAAATCGAAATCAAATGAAAGATGAATGCAGATGAATCCGAGCAAATTTTAGTGAGAATCCATTTCGATCCAAAAGAATTTTACTGAATCCAAAATAATTTTAGTGAATCCATTTAGATCCAAATGAATTTTAAAGAATCCATTTGAATATCACAAATAATTTTAAATAATCTATTTTGATCCAATAGAATTTTACTGAATCTAAAATCATTTTAGTGAATCCTTTTGATTCCAAAAGAATTTTAGTGAATCTAAAATCATTTTAGTGAATCCTTTTGATTCCAAAAGAATTTTAAATAATCCTTTTGATTCCAAAACAATTTTAAATAATCCATTTGGATCGAAAAGAATTTAAGAATCTATTTGAATCCAAACCATTTGGATCCAAAAGAATTTCAATGAATCCATGTGGATCCAAAGCCATTTTTAATCATCCATTTGGATCCAAAAGAATTTCAATGAATTCAATATAATTTTTGTGAATCCAATGAAATTGTAATTAATCAAATTGAACCTGATCAAACAGTTATGGGATTTAATTAGATTCAAATACAATCCTCAATTCAAATTATGAATATTGCAGACAGAACCAAAGACAGACACGCGCACACATCCGTAAGGAAAAATCAACTTACCTGTTGTCTAATATTTTACTCCTTTGACACAAAAACACAAAAGATGTAATATCACTTCACTAGGATGTAACTGCAAAAAACAAAGTGCATTATTTTACACAAGAGCTATAATGCAGCATAATAAAGTGACACAATGGGAGAAACAAAATTTCGCGAAAAAATACGTGTTAATTCACTTATAAATTAAATTTTCTCCAAATGTGTAATAATCACTTTAAAAAGATTAATTACAGTTAACCACAAATATTTTAAATCACACACTGGCTTTTTATTAATTCAAGTTAACGAGTTTTCAACTTACCCGAGCGTCGGCCGAGCGTGTCGATCGAATAAAACAAACTTTAAAAATGTGCTTACTTTCATTTCCATTATTCAAATCTTTGAAACACTGTTAGACATCTAAACTGTTTCAAATGAATATATTTGCCAATAAATCTGGATTTGTACAAAACACTTTCCGAGCGTCCGCTTCGTTCATTTCCGTCACGTCGTTCGCACTTCTTGACGAGACTCTGTAAATTGAGATAAAATACATGTGTTTAGTGCATTTAAATTATGGTATTGAGATGTGTGTGTATATTACAGGGTGACCAAAAAGTATAGTGATTTTTAAGAAAATTAGGCATTTTACAAACGAAAGTGTTTAAAGATTTTTCACGCTTCTCCGCACCTTGATCAGAGTTTCAACTTCTTGGCATTGAATACTGGTTTATCCTGCTTCCTTTTCTTCTCGGCGATTTTTGTCTGAACTTGATTAGTAACTTCGTCTTGCAATTTGGCAAAGAAATTGGATGAAGACGCGAGACCACTTTTCCTTTTACCGTCTTTTGCATCCGCCTTTAATTTCGCTTCTTTGTCAGCTTTCTTAAAAGGTCTTTTGGCTTGTCTCACTTTTTTCTTACGTCTTTCTCTTTTCCTATCCGTCTCAGACCTCTCCGATTTCCCTTTCATTTCGCCTTTTAATTTTGCCTGCGCGATACCGGGGAAAAAATACGGTTAACGTACGGCACTCATCAAAAATCACATTCTAACCAACCTGAAAAATAAATACATACATGGGCAAAGAATTTAGAAATTAAGTCAGCATAATGATATCAATCATTTACCTTTTACGAATTTTACTTCGTGTTCAAAACGAAAATTCCTTCACCTTAAAAACTTTAAATTCTAGAGAAAAAATTTAAAAATCACCTATACAATGGTTTCTTGCTCAGTGTGTGGCCATTTTAATGGCTGACAACTCGAGCAAGACCAATTAAAACTGAGGTAATAAAGAAAGTGAAATGTCGCTGCGTGCGTGCGACACGCAAACCGCAACCGAATGAAAAAATTAAAATCCCATTTGAAATAGCAGAACATATTTGTTAAAATATCTTTAGTAGTACCATTTCAGATGATTTCAATCACAACAGGGCATGTAGTATATTTATTAACATCAATATCAGATTATCTATTAAAGGGGAAGTGACATGATTTTGTAAATTGCCCTGAAACTTAAAATACAACAAGAAAAACAATAAAGAAAGCAAATTTTATTGAAGCAAAATCTCGGTGGAAATTAGTAAAAAAAAGTTATTGGCACGTAAAGGTCTTAAAGTTCGACAGGGGTAATTAAGTTCGGAGGTTCACTTAAATGCTAGCTGACCTCCAATCTGGCAAATTTAAACTTTTAAGTGTTAATAGCATTTTATCCACTGCAATTATTTTTTTTATTGTAGGTTAGGTTTCAGGGCAAATTACAAAACCATGTCAGTTCACCTTTAAAAATTAATAAACCATTGTTCTTACTTTTACTTCTTCAGGAGCTAAAAGTGTTGCATCACTTGTGGTAGCTGGAGCAACTTCTTCTACTGTTATAGCTGGTAAATTGCTGACAATTTTTACTTCTGGTGCACGCTGGGAAAACAAACAAACAAAAAACAATAATTTCATTCAAATATCTAAAAACTGTTCACATCATTAATAAATAACTAAAATAATTAACTCTAATTACTCAATTCAACTTACATAGATAGATTCACGAAGTAAGCTTATATATTTTCAGCTAATAAACAATATGTTTAATTCGATAAAATAATTCAATAAAAAAAATGTGACATAGTGAGGTCATAAAGCTGAGCTTTTGTTTAAAGTACCATCAAAAATCAAATGTTGGAACTGAAGTTTGGAAAGTAATAAGGGAAAGTCAGATAGTATGTTGGCTATCATATGCGAACATCCTAACTTAATTACCCCTTCCAACTTTAAGTCCTAATAATTTTTTTTATTAATTTCCACAGAGATTTCGTTGCAACACTTGCTATATTAACTGATTTTCTTTGTTTTTCTCAATTTTCAGCTTACTTTACAAAATATATGCATACATCTTTAAATTCCAAAATTACACTTTTACGATTCGAAATATTTTTTAAATATAATATTTCACAAATAATATTATTACAAGACACTGTATTAGTTATTATCAATATCACTGACTTTCCCACGTTAAAAATAAAAAACAAATTGTCTGTACGCACGCGCGACGCATAAAAGTCCGCGTTTCGTTCTTGTTTCGCGTGAACATTAAAGCCGTGGGAATTATTCAAGTTAGATGGAAAAACGACGCCAAACACACAACTCAATAAAGGGAATTGGCAAACGCTGAGCAAGCAACTGATTGAATACCGTGAACAAAATGTCGCATCGCATGAAGAAAGAACACTTTCTATGGCTTTTTATGGAACCGGCGCGCACACTCGCAAGTCCGCGGACCGATGAAAAAGGCCAGCAGTCTGTGTTGGCAAAATTGATGGCACAGATACATGTTGGACTGCCATTCTTTACCCAGACAGACACAACGTCCATCATCCAACTTGGTGCCTTTTGCTCGAATGCCTCAAAACGCATTCGTTATTTGTTTCCGCACGCGCACGTACACAAAAAATAAGCCCTCCGTCAAAAACGCTGAATTGCACATTTGATATATATGCTACACAATAGTTTATAAACTGTAACCTTACATAGGAATGAAGTCGCAAATTCCCACACAAAAAACAAATACGCGCGCGTCAAGCCGAACGCGCGTACTTTTACACTATTCCACGCGGTTAATAATATCCCATCATTAACAATTATAAATTCTTACTAGTCTTGGTAGGAAATGGTAATTCGAAAGGGCATCGAGCATATTGAACAGATCAGTCATCTTTTTCTTGATTTCGGTATGCTCGGGAAATTCCTTTTCCTCGGGAACGGATTTCTGGAAAAAGTCCAAAAATGTAATTCACATAGATTACACACTTGATCAAATTACAAACACCGTTTAATAAAAAATTGAAAGACTTATTATATAATTACGAATATTGCAAAATATAATTCTTGTTTTAACATTCGTAATTACTTCAATACGATTCACGCAAAAAACCCATTCCGCTAACTATCAATTTGTAAACTTTTTACTACAACTAAATTAATTAGGTACTAAAAATCACAAGAAATTTATATTACATACTAAATATCTTCCTAATTGTTACATCAAAATATTTACAGCAATTGCTTATTAATGTTTTTTTTTTGCAAATCCAACTTTCACTTAATTAGCATTATATAATTTAAATGAGTTTTGAACAAGCTATTTATATGAAAAAGGAAAGTTGGTATTCGTATACAACTACACCAATAATAATATATAATAATAATAATTATTACTGTGGTTTTCTTTTTAACCCCGCGAAACAAAGTTGTCGTCTTTGTCGCGCGGCTTCAATAATTACCACGACTCGCTATTTCTTGTATAACCGCACATAATTCTCTTATTCCATTCAAAGCAAACCAATCTTTTAGTCTTTCCATATCGTTTCTCATTCATTAGCCCAATTGAAAAATACGGCCACATTCATCACATCGGCCGAGAGAAGATGCACCGCTCGCGGCCACCGATAAATTACGCGTCTAATGAACATCTTAGCTCTGCAAATGACTACTTTCCAAAATAAACCAACCTCCAACTTTGGTAATTGCAACCTTTACACAATGTGCAACTCAAGCATGTATCAGCATGTTTAACACGCGTGCAATCTAATTAGTGTCAATGGCAATTGCGGGCATTTGACCGAAGGAGCTCGAGTACGTGGTCATCGGGTAATTCAATAAACAGAGAGGATAAACGACCACAGGTCGAACAGAGAGAGGATTTTTCCTCAATGCTCTGCCAACATTTTAGCCGATTGATCAGGTCTGCATTGGTCACTGGTCACACACTGGTCGGCGGTGGCCGCAAGATGGACAACCCAAAGCGGCTCTCGTGCGCAGCTTGTCATTTCTACTCTTGGTGGACATTTCTCAAGAGGTCTTTCTTCATCTTCAACAATGCTTAAATCTCCGCTTTCATGTGACTCATTTTCTGCATCGCTTCCCCTTTCAAACTTACTACTTTTTCAAAGTAATCCTCTTTGCGCAAACTCTTCTCAATTAACGTTAATTAATACTCTACATCAATATTTCCAACATCAACTTAATTCCTTAGTAAACGTGTTTGAAGGTGAACTGACAGGGTAAATTTCTTGCAACCGATTTCTCTGAAAATATTCCTATGCATGAACAACATGTATTTGCATATGTACAATTTTTTTTAGATTTTTTCCACCGATTCGTTTTTTAAAAAAAAATTCGCAAATAGGTCCTCAAGTCCTCAGAGTCAAAAATTTACATCCGGGACAGTGCGTATGGCATGCCACGTGCACCAAAACGTGCAACTCTCTATACCAGAATTTTCCCCCTCCTATAGCCTCTATGCACAGACCCAACACACAAACTTTGGTTAAAACCCTTTTAATAAATTGTTTAAAATGAAAACAAATGAACTCATAGTTTTAATTTTAATCATTCGTTCTACAGTCCGAATATCATGGGGTGTTACAAAACCGTGTCAGTTCTAATCGTAAGACTTTCCCAGTCATACCAATGACATTATTCCCACCATATTA
>JAQIWR010002749.1:0-10569 GCA_034695945.1 Glomeris hexasticha | reverse complement strand
AATAGTTAGGTGGAAATAGTATGGGAGTGGGGCCCTCTTAGAGCTATGGCTGCTCCTCCTAACTATTCAATTCATAATGCGAAATAAATGTTCTGTGATAATCATATAAGGCAGATGTTTGTGTAAGGCAGCATTTTGCACATACAGGTAATGTAATATATCTAATAAAGAATTAACCGAAATTGGTGCACAACCTGCTGGAAAACAAAATCAGTCCAAGAATATTGCAATCACATCCCTTATTTTTTTATACATCCAAGGAAAGTTAAATACATGCATTATTAGATTTTTAGATTTTAAGAAAGGACGTCACAAGATGAAATGTATACACACCCTATACAAGATGATCAATGAATAAACAGTATAAAATGTATAAAATACTTTTCCACTAGTTTATTTATAAAATAGCAATTGTAATATAATAATACTTGTGTTACAACTTACCTCGACATTCGAAGCAGATTCAACAAGTGTATCCACCATTTGTTTACCAATAGTACCATTCATTACATTTCCTGTTACAAGAAATAAACACTGAATGTGAACAAAATATTGATCAGGCAAAAGGATTCACATTTTCTGTAGTACCTTCTAACATAGACAGCATCATGATCACCATTTCTTTTTGCAGGTTTAGTAATTCTTTTAACAGATCAACTTGGCTGGAGTGCTAAAAAAGATAACACAATTTCAAGCTAGGTTTTCCACAAAGTTCCTAAGCAAAATACCTTGGACAATTTGTCTTGCATATGAGCAAACAAGAATAGGAATCCACCAACAGCATCCCACAGTCGACTGTGAGCAAGAGCTTGTTGGTTCAATGTGCAAGGACCCTTGATAAATCAAGACAAAACTTCAATATTGGCACTTTAAAGATTCAAATTAAACTTCGAGTCTTACTTGTATAAATTCTGTCAAGGTATTAAAGACTTGTTTTGCAACATCAATAGCCTTGAAGAAGTTGTTCTTTCCCTGTAATTAGCAAGCAATATTTGTAATATGTACATCAAACCAATTTTTCCATTTAATGACAGATGTTTGCTCCTGGCAACTCACAGATTGATCGATCACTTCTTTACTCGAGTAATGCCAATAGAAATCCATTATGGACTCCTAATTATTGAAAACATTGCTTCAGTTAAATTACTTCCTAAATGAAAATGTTTCACTGTACATACCTGTAACCTTAACAAGTAGTCAACAGTGCAGATGACTACGTTTACAGTTGTCGTATTCCCAGCTTGCGTACGCAAGTAATTTTGGAATTCTAAACGCAAGCAACAGGAGAAACGCTAGTAATGGACATCAAAGACAATGCAGTGACAAATAGTATTAACCTAAATTGTGGCCTTCACAAAGCAATTGCAGCATTCGGAACAAAGTGCATGTGAATTCAGCATCGTGCATATTTTTCTCTCCAGCTGCACCATCTGATCCTACTCCTAGACCTTCAGCTTTCATGTTCCGCTCGAATGCATCCAGATCCAGAACACTAGTATTATTTTAGTAAAAAGTGTAACGAACTGTAAGGTGTATGTATACAAACAAAACATATTGTACACACTTGCATTACATAAATCAATAGGGGAATTATTAGCTGTGAAATAGTCAACACATCTTTCTGATGCAGCTAAATTTAGATTTAAAGTCTAAATCCGTTTCCTTTTCCTGTTACAATAAAGGGTGTAAATGTAATGGTATTGCAAACTTTCAGGGTTGGTAAATGCAGAATTGCCAATGAACTCTGGAAACTTACAGGTTCCTTGCTACAGACTGGCAAAGTGTCGGATACTGCCCCCGCTATACCCTTCATCAGGGTAAGAAGGGAGCAATGGGGCCTATGGAGGGCGTGTCTTCAAACCAGTTCCCTTTGAAAAGGCTTGATTTCCAAGAACAAGGAGCGTGATCAGCCTTGGCTGACCACAAAAACCCGATTACTCCTTTCACATTGTAAGCCCACCACTTGTAAGCCCCGCCTCCTAATTGAAACCAGATCCTCCACTGACGTTACAGGTGTCTCGTAAATCAGGCTCTTCATGCATGTAACCCCACACGAAGTAGTAAAGTGCATTTAAATCTAGTGACCTAGGAGGCCATGACACTGGGCCACCGTGGCCTAACCCCATACGAGTGCTTGTTGATGTGGTGCAGCACCTCATCCTTGAATTCCGGTGTACGACAATTCCTTGGCTGACCACGGTTTATCCTGTGTCCCACGAAGGTACCAGATTCCTGCAACTTCCAGCAAAATCTAGCGAACACTGTGTGCGATGGATGCACACAGTTTAGAAAACGTTCTGTATAACAACACTGGGCAGCCCTCCCATTACAGCGCACCTCACCGTAAAGGAGAAGCATATCCACCCTCTCAGCAAATGTGTACTCTGCCATCAGCACGTCCGTTGCAACAATGTTTGCAGCGGTCGGGCAAGAGAACAGTAAACAAGTGGTAACCCATCAGAGATATCCTGGCTATTTAAGGACGGAAACCGGCTATGACCAGCTACCAGAGATTGCACAATGGTACATGCTGGTTCCGGGAATTTCTGGGATTGTATATTCATTAGTTGGCCTTGGGGATTGTCGCTGCTCATTGCAAGGGCACAGCACCTCACATGATCCTTTCACAACATGTGATTGATTCCCTGCAATACACCAAATTGTCAACTTGTAGGGGCAGCATCCGACACTTTGCCAGTCTCTATCAAAGAACCTGTACGTTTCCGGACATGAGTTCATTGGCAAATCTGCATCTACTCTTAACCCTGTATAAACCCTTACAGTTTGTAAAACTATTAGATCTACACCCTATATACCGTTACACATTGGGAAACTAATTTCAAACCAAACAATATTTTCCTATAAGCATAATTTATAAATGCCTGCATGAGTTCATGAGTCCAGCAACAGAAGTAAAGAAGCCAACATCCTTTTTCTCCCTCAGATGATGCAACATTTTCTGCCAAAGTAGTGCAAATAAATATATTAGATACAAATTACTCTGTTAAATTCTCATGCTATTCAACAGAAGACATACCGCTTGAACAACTGTGTTACCGCCTCTCAAAATTGAAATTCCAAGCTGTAATGTGTTCATAACCATAGGACTTTGAACTCCTGGAAATCGAACACTAATGAAAATCAATATGCTTTGCGATGTAACTAATATGTAAAGAGATAAACAAACCTTTGCATGCACTGATATGAAGAAGTACCATTTCTGCAACAATTCTATCCGCTAACCGAGCTTGTTCAAACAACAGCTTCTGTTTCTCCATTTCTTGTTCCTACAAGCACACATATATCGGTTAACGTTAAAATGCAATGGTAACAAAATTCAGTGCTAGTCCCAACCTTTCTTTTCAAAGTCCTCTTACAATGCATTTCAAAATAGTCATAGTGCAACATTAAATTTCCCAATAAAATTATCAATAGTAGCACTTTCTTACATGGATAGATGTTCCTTGATCATCTTCTTCACCTTCCTCATCTTCTTCTTCGTCACTTCCACTGCAACTCTTCAAAAACAAATGAATCCAATATGTTACAACCAGCAGAGTACACTTCTATCATTTCTTAATTATGGTCTTACTCGACTCATGATGTCCGCATAGGCCATGTACAAAGCATCTTCTAGTAGAGCACCACTGTTAACACAATACAATGAACGCATTACAGACAACCACAGAAATTACAATAATTCTGGGCCATGAATTCACCTGTGTTCTGTTGTTGCATTTCGGCAGAAACAAGTCACCAACTGCAACAACTGGTCCGACTTCCCGCCTTCCTCTCCTGCCTCTTTATTTTTGCGTTCAGCTTCCTCAAATGATTGCTGCACATATAAATTGCAACACTTACATTTCTTATACAAATGTATAATAACACAGTCATACACTGAAATTATCTTCATCACATACCGTTAGATCTTCTATAAGAACCTCTTGTCCAGTGTTTTCATCACTCAGCCAAAAATCCTTGTATGTGCGTAGGAATATATTAATTGCACGATGCCTACACATAGAGCACAGAGTGATCACATTTTGGAATTCAAAATACACTCACAATTTGATCGTGTATAAATATGCATTGGAGTTAAAAATACAAGAACTAGATACTTTTGAAATACAAGTGAAAACTTTCATGTTGCAGGCAAATTTTGCATTATTTACATACAGCAGATATTTTAATTCGATATTTACACAGGAAAAGAACAGAATTGGGACCAGAGAACATGCATACATATGCACATTACAAAACAGATTAGTACATGTAAGAGTTGAATGTTAGTAGATTTAGTCATAGCACCCCATTAAAATGGCATCAATTAATGTCATGCTAATAAGATAAATTAGCTTCACAAATTAGTTATAAAACAATTATAGTATATTGTTACCTGTGCAGAGTATAAAGGGGTCTGCTTCTTAGGCATGCAAGGACAGCACGTTTCCGAGGAGTTGATAACAGTTTTTTCCATGCAGATTTCGTTTTTTGAGGATTATGAGCCTGCGCGGGCAAGTTAGACATGAAATAATTATATCATACCACAGGATTTACCAAGAAATGTCTTCTCAAATTGAATGCACACAAATGCAGGAAACTACTTAGCATAAAACGTTTACTTCCACGCTCACATTAATTGAGGAAAGCATCTACAAGAATAATCTGAATACAATTGTTTGTTAGTAACAGCCTATAGGACATTTTCTCATTCATCTTGTGTTGGAATAATAATGAGGGGACTTCAATGCAGTAAGGCAGAAATTTACCAACTTGTCTATTCAAGATACCATTGTGCCAAATTAAGTAAACCAATACTTCTAAGGTGTTTGTGATTATTAATTCTATTTCATTACTATTATTCAATTCTGAAGGTGGGTTTATGCTATCCTGAAGAAATGCATGTTGATGTAATTGAAACTTGCTGTTCCATTAAATCGGGTATCATTTGGATAAAAGTTGGCACAATTTCTGCTTTCTCTGCAATGGTGTTTTGGTAGTGTAGCAGTTTTTAATGTGTTGTGCATCACAAGTAGGGACACAGCGTTAGTTTCAGGATGTGGGCCTCAAGAGTGGCAATTACCGCGGTAAACTGTGTAGCGAAGTTTGGCGAAAGCAAGCAATGACAGCTCTTTTCCTTTGTGTGGAAACGATGTTACGGCCAGCACCTTTCGCTTGCCCTTGCTGATGATCGATCTGAACATTTAGTTTTAAACACCCTGAATTATCACCAGCTGTCATATTTGTGTAAATCACTGGAATATCCATTAGAACATTGACAACATCAGTATTCACACCGCAACCCTCACAAGGGATGATGCACAAATTAAAGTTACAGTTTACAAATTCATTGTTGTAATAAGGTGCAACACAGCTTCAACTACTAGTATAAAAACACAATACCTACCACATGCAGCCCAAACAGAACATTGGCCATGTCAATTATCCGCTCCACAAGTTTATCCAGGGACACACCGACTGCCACAGCCCTCTTGGAGCCCAATTTGCTGTACAATTGATGTTGCCAACTCATGGCATCATTAGGATCAATCTTATCTGGCAGAGTGAGTTGGTTTTTCACATATTCAGCGATTTCCAATTCATTGTCTTTCTGATAATGGAAAATATACCATGAATATCCCTGCAACAG
The DNA here is from genome assembly GCA_034695945.1 of Glomeris hexasticha. Classification (NCBI taxonomy): domain Eukaryota; kingdom Metazoa; phylum Arthropoda; class Diplopoda; order Glomerida; family Glomeridae; genus Glomeris; species Glomeris hexasticha. Next base: position 4,919 of record JAQIWR010002749.1, on the reverse strand, counting down.
TGAAGGTTTAAATCACAAGCAGTGCATACTCACTTTCAAATATTTCTCTTTCGCATGCTGAACCAACTCTTGTTCACGCCCTGCAAACAGATTCAGTCCAACTGGCAACAGTCTTTTCAGACATGCCACCATAAGACTGGCAGCAGCTTCTTTCTCCTTATCACGCTTCTTATCTCGGTCTCTTTTCTTCTTCTTCTGACTGGAACCAGTTGTGACTTGGGTGTCCTGCACAACTGGCATCCTCCTGCTTGACGAAGGCATTATGAGCGTCATATTATCTATCTCGTGCTGCGCTATGAAATTCTGTTCCTCGCGTCGGAAATACTATATCAATTCAACAATATCTCATATTACATTTAAAATTTGACAGTCATCAATGTTGCTATGAATAACAAACTACATAATGATGATGATACCTGAGACAACGACCACAAATTAAATATTTCAGCCACATGCTTGTAAAGCTCTTCGGCTTCAGTGGTATTGTGCTTCAGCCAATGAGCTCTGTAATAATAGTTCAGCAAACTGTTAATCTTTCAAATCAAATATTTCAATAGATAAATTTTACCTTTGTAAATCGACATATTTGATGAGCAGTGGATAAAATGCGTAAATATCACGGACCAAGAGCAACCAATCCTGAACAAGATATATTTAGGTGAGCACCAATATCACTCACAATAAGTTTATGTCCTCCTTTATGTGATTTTAAAATTACCTCTTGTAACTGACTTTCAACCTGGGAAGTATCTTCGGTGGTCGACTTCAAAAACCCTCGCAGTGATTCTTCTTTATGGAAAGTTGTATCTACACGTTGCCGCAACTTCGTAGCCAATGGCAACACTGGATCTATGAGCAGCTCTTCATAAGCATTAACTATTATTTGTTGCGTAAATGCTGAAAATTGAATGCCATCATCAGACTCGTTAAATTAAAACATTTGTGCATTAAAACTACAAGTTTGCAATTATCTTTACAAGCTATTCTGGTCATCCAAGGAGCATGATCCAGTCCCACATTGTTCTTGATTAGGATCAACACATTCTTCAAGACACTGTTCATGTGTGCACTTGTTACCATTGTAACATGAGATCTGAAGATATAATGAAAATATTTAACTGACATTTTCGATATACTGTACACCTGCAAGATCATAACAAGTATGTCTTACCCTGTAGTGGGATTGACATTATCCGGTCCTTGGCCCCACCAAAAAGGCAGATAGCTACATAGCATAGGTAGTTCTATGTCAATCACATGAGGAGCTTCTGTATATAACCCTCCTGTTGTGGCAAATTTTTCCACTTCTGACATCAAATCTTCAAGAGTTGGTAGACTCTCCTCCATTCGAGACATGACATCTGCATTATTAACAAATTCATGTAACACAAATGCGAATAAATAATCTAAAAACTCATCTACTACTGCAAACAACTCCCTGATGTCATAAAATGGAGAACAAAACCAATTTAGTTTCCACCACCTCCAATGCAAACCAACAGCCCAAGACCATATTACAGTAAGGAAGTTATCATTCAGTGACATCAGAGAATATTTACATTTGGATGAACTCTTAATTAGTGAACCCACCCTGTGCTTCCAGTGAATGTTCTTGCAGGCGTCCATGAATTGAATGTGGGTTATGTTTGTTCAAATGTGGTTCGAGGAAGGCAACAGGAAACGTACTGGCTAAAGCACCTAGACAAGTGCCCAAAGCTGGTCGATGTCTTTAAAAAAATTAAAATCACACAGTTGAAATAGCCACCTTACTTGTCAATCGTTGAAAAGAAAACAGAACAAACAAAAACCAACCTCTCAATCTCAGTTTTGATGAATTTTCTGAAAATAAAATAACAAACGCGTGCAAAATCAAATGAAAATAACAATACATTTGACCAATTAACAGCTAAGGAAATGTGAACAAAGGCTGAAATAATAAGTATATGATCGACACCAGGCCTGTAACAGCACAGATGAGCGTACCTCTCGCCAACTAATTCTCTGTCCGTTCCCAAAATGAAAAGGCTGTTCAGGCCTTTGTAAGAGGCAACTTGTATATCGTCCACTGTTCAAAGCACCAAATGAAATGTTAACAGTTTTAACACCTAATTGAAATGGTATTCATACAAAATTGTCACTATAGCTTACACAAAAGATCACCACCGAATTCACACGTTGCTAAATGATCATACATAGCAGTTAGGACAGGTAGAAGGACCATCTGCACATAGTTCAATGAGGAGGATGTCTTCATGGTTGTGCCACGAGTGTGATTATATCGCCCGATCTTCAAGTTGGAAACTGTTTGGGCAAGGTCTTCAGCACAATTGTTGAAGAAGGTGAGCATTGCTGTGCGGACAAACTCTGGGCAACTCTTCACGATTGACCTAAGATGAGACACGTCATGCAATCAATACAAAGGATTTGTATTATTAATCCATTACATTGAATTAGTTATATTTCAATAATACCGCCGTACTTTGCATCAAAAGCCCGCACCAACACTTGAAGACATCTTACGGTGATCCGAGCATCATTGCCAAATGCACTAATCTTCGCACGCAATAATGCAGCTAATTTGCAAAACAGGCTACAAGAACAGAACATTACATTACTTTATAATATGATATCAAAAAGACAATAAATCATACCTGGCAACCATTTCCTTTTCTTTCAGCGAAGCAGCTCCTGTTGCGGATGTGGCTGTTGCAATAGCAATGAAGTAATTTCGATGAGTAGAAAAATATTTTTCCATCAATGGAAGAACAACCTATCGAACTGCACATTAGTACAACTATTTATCACAAAATAAGTCATGGTAGGTGATGGAAACCTTGCTGAAAAACTTGACATCTCTGGTAGAAGTTTTAAAGCTTGTACGCCGGCTGTGTGTACTGCTTGGCTTTAGAAGTTTCATGTTCAATGCAGCCACATCCAGATACTGCAACAATTTTTCCAAGAGACTGTAGGCAAATCTTCGCTCGGTGTTTCCCACAACTGTATTTTCCTCTTCTGCTGTTGTGGCTTTTGTCGTTCTAATTTCGGAAATTTATCATGTAATTAATTATTGCTATTGAAATTGATAAGTTGCAAATTCTAACTGTAGAGCACCTGTGAACTTTGTAACCAGTGTATTGAAGATATTTCAAGAGCTCTTGGCAACGTTCTCTATTTTTGCGTTTCTCTTTGTCGGTCAAAAGATCATACGGAACAAGTTCTGGATGAATCCCACCTCCTGTTTAACAAGTAGAAACACACATGAACACTAAAGATTAAATGATGGCGAAGTTAATACAACGAAAGGATACTTTCCAACAACATCTTGCTCATCTTTCTTCTTTTTGGCCCATATGTCGTGTGCATTCTCTGATAATCGTTCAGCCATGTTCTTGAAAAACAAGAAAATAAATGAATATTCAACACTATTGAGCAAAACAAGTTCACCCCACTGGGGACCAACTTACTTGCATTTCCCTGCTCAGGGTGAGGTTGGACATATCGACAGGTCGTGGATGATAACCATGTGTTATTCCTTCAGGCTTTATATTTGAGACAATAAAAACAGTATAAGATAAAGTGAAATCAAAACAAAGAAATGCAAATGATTTGCTTTTAATATGTAATCACTTAATTCCGTTACCAACAACAAATGTAATATCACTGTTACATCATAGGTCACATGGGATGTGTCATTTCAACATATCAAAATATAAAATAATTGTATTGTCTAGTTTATACAAATGACATACACGTGACCTGTAATGTGTTGAATACATTCTAGGATATCTTTACCAAACTTGTTTTAGATGTCCTACGCTTCATCTGAGGTCCAACACTGCGACTCGCATCCGCTTCGGCTAGCTCAATGCTCCAATTCAAGGCCAACAAAGCTTTCAAGTAGTCACGGATTGGATCTTTATAACGGTCTTTTTCCTAATTAACCATTCCAATTATTAAAAACAATATATGATTCCACGGAATAAACTACAAGTAAAACTCCATGCAAACCCAATCGCTAAGTAGATGATAGGGCTTTAATCTTGGATGAGATTTTCTTTCATCTGACCAAAATTCTCCATGTGACCATCCATTTTCGAACTAATTAAGCCATTTCAAGCAACATTATATTGTATTATACGCTTCAATAACATTCTTATTTATAATCGTAAAATTAGCATACCTTGCGGCTTGCCCATGCGTCATGGTAATGTTCGCAAAATTTGCCGATAAGATTCATCAGATCTGGGTTCAACTGAATTCTGAACAAAAAAGCACATTACAAACTAAGCATTTCATAATCAATATGGTCAAGAGATATGGTGCCATGTGCACCTCTTACCCATTGGTATTCACAGGCTGGGGATTGTATGGACCTTCAGCTGATGTAGGTTGCTTATACCACTCATCTTCGTGACTAGTTGTAAGTGAATAATCTGGAGGAAGTGCACATCCAATAGCTGTTAGACAAGGCAAAGCTTTTCCGAATAATTCTGGATCATATTCCTAGTATGAAAAATGAAAGCATTACAAAGTTTAATATGAGAAAGACCATGGAAATACCTATTAATTCAAACAATGAAAAGGAAAATACCATTTTGGCCAACGAGTCAAATATGTTGGTAAACAGCATCATAGTGAGTCGTTTTTCTTCTTCGCTGGCCGATCCGTATGCTCCTTGACCACCAACTGACCCATAATAGCGTCCGCAACGCTCGAAGTGTAAAGTCAGCAGCTGAATCATAAGAAACATTTACAAAGTTACAAACCTTTGCATGTTGAAATGATTACTGTATTATTTCATACTAGTATACTAGTATAGTATAACTAGTTACATAATACTGTAACAATATGTGATTACTATTGAATTATACTGCGTCTCAGTCCAACGTTGCATTAAATCACCCACTTAAACTGTGTTG
>JAQIWR010002748.1:0-10569 GCA_034695945.1 Glomeris hexasticha | reverse complement strand
GCTTTTATTGTGTACACTATCCTTGTATATACCCTAAAAAAGTATATAAAGTTTGGTAGAAAATCTAAATTTACCTCAATTACAACGTTAAATCCCACCGATGACCGGCTTGTATTGGGAACCGGCTTATCATTGTCTATCCTGAATGACCCGGCTTCAACTGGAAACCAGGCTTCAATTGGAGACCGGCTTTTGTTAGAAAATATACGGTAACTGCGTTAACAGGAATAATGTAAAAGTCTTTACTGTAAATTTTCTGATAAAAGCCCGGGCCTGTATTCAAATTTTGGATTTTCAAAACGGGCTTCTAATAGAAACAGGCTTTTATTGTGTACACTATCCTTGTATATACCCTAAAAAAGTATATAAAGTTTGGTAGAAAATCTAAATTTACCTCGATTACAACGTTAAATCCCACCGATGACCGGCTTGTATTGGGAACCGGCTTTTAATCATTGTCTATCCTGAATAACCCGGCTTCAACTGGAAACCAGGCTTCAATTGGAGACCGGCTTGTGTTAGAAAATATACTGTAAAAGTGTTTATTATTGGATGGCGTGAAAATCACAATGCGTGGAAATTATCACTTCGACAGTATGATGTCGCGATCAGTAGACACCATTATAGAATTTTGCTGTTAATTACATTTTAATTAGTAGTTTGACCTTAAATGCAACGTTCTGTTTGTGATGTTTTAAATTTTATAAATGTTTGAAGATAAATGTTGGTTTTTGTTCGGCAGCGATGCACGTAAATCGGAGTCCGACGAGAACGCTGACGAGGTTCCACAGTCTCCTAATGCAGCTGTTGGTTTGGAAGAAGAAGCTGATTTTCAAGTTTCAAATATGGATTCTGTAAGATGCATTAATAATATTAATAACGATACACATGTAGGAAGAATTTGATTGCGAAGGTCTACTTAACGTGAAATACAATTTCCAGTGCGATTTAGCGTCTTTTCTCATTTCGCGAGCTTGCAACAATTCCTTGCTTGCAAACTACCTGTATTGGTAAGTGGATGAAGTGAGATTATGTTGCAATTTAGGTAGTTTTTAATGTGGTTTGGTTGATTTTACAATTTAGGTATTTGCTCGTCGAGTGCGAAGATCAGGATAACGTGGCGAAAGATCAGCGGGTTACAAATATGTACATAGTTGTGATGAAAAGGTTCAGTCAAGTTTTACTAAGAGAAGGAAAAGAAAGTAGGATGACAAGGTCTTCGTTGGCAAGGCAACAGGCGTTTATTGATAGATTAGTGGAATTGGTGAAAACGGTGGCGCGAGAAAAAGGTGATCGGAGGAAAAAGGTAAACCGTGTAATGATAATGTTTTGATTAGGAAAAACGTGTAACGACTTTAAAAATGATTTAGGTGGAAAGGTTACAGGCTCTTCTGGCTGATCCTGAAATCAACAAGATCAATTTTGCTAATTTTGAGGCTTTGCCGTTACCGCTTGATCCCGAAATTAAAATCAAAGGGATTGTTCCGGAAAAGGCAACACTGTTCAAAAGTGCACTGATGCCGTGCAGGTTAACTTTTCTAACTACAAACAACACCGAGTATATTGCTATTTTCAAACACGGTGATGACTTGAGACAAGACCAGTTGATATTGCAAATTATCACTTTGATGGATAAGGTAATAATCAATCGTCTGCTAATATTTGTTGAAATAAATCAGTTATTAATTGAAATAAATGGGGGATATGTGGTTTGTTTTGTAGCTTTTGAGGAAGGAAAACTTGGATTTGAGGTTAACGCCGTACAGAGTTTTGGCTACGAGCAGCAAACATGGTGAGAATCTAATGTGGACTATTCCAGAATTTACATAATAATTCCATGACTTTTCCAGAATTTACATAAAAATTCCATATTTTTCCAGAATTTACAAAGTAATTCCAAGACTTTTCCAGACTTTGCATAATAATTCCATGACTTTTCTAGAATTTACATATTTTTCCAGAATTTACATAATCCATGACTTTTCCAGAATTTACATAATCATTCCATGACTTTTCCAGAATTTATGTAATAATGTTATGACTTTTCCAGAATTTACATAAAACTTCCGTGCCTTTTCCAGAATTTATATACAAATTTCATGACTTAAATTTCATTTTTCCTAATCCTATTATAATCTGATGGTAAATTAATTTTTCCCTCAGGATTTGTGCAGTTTATTGAATCTTGTGCTGTGGCAGAGGTTTTGGCTACTGAAGGAAGTATTCAGAACTTCTTCAGGAGACATTCACCATCGGATAGCGGTCCATTTGGCATTGCCGCAGACGTGATGGAGTCTTACGTGAAAAGCTGCGGTCTGCATCTTTCACATTCTTTTCAATAAATTTCTTTTTAATATAAACAATATGACAAAATGAATGTATTGGTTTTATTTGCAGCTGGATACTGTGTCATTACATACATATTGGGAGTTGGCGACCGGCATTTTGACAATTTACTTCTCACCAAATCCGGTAATCCACACTTGCCGTATTGAGTTGCATATTGCAAAAGTGCTATAAATCAATTAGGAAACTCTTGGCACTGCTTCAAAATATTATTGCGGAAATAAGTGTAACCGAATTATTTGTTTTTGATGTTGCATATAGGAAAACTTTTCCACATCGATTTTGGTTACATACTTGGCCGCGATCCAAAACCTCTTCCTCCACCAATGAAACTGAGCAAGGAAATGGTAGAAGCAATGGGTGGAATTAATTCAGACCACTATCAGGAATTCAGGAAGCAATGTTACACTGCATTTCTCCATCTTAGGAGGTACGTACGCTAATTAAAAGCCCAGCCAATAAAATGCACGAGGCCAATTTCAAAAGTTCAAAAGTATGGGGCCAATTGATAAGAAAAAAGAACAAATGAGGAAAACATCTTTATATTATTATTATTCTACATAATAGAAGAATTTTAAAAGCATTTTTAGTGCAGTGAAAACAGATTTTTAAACCCGGTTCTTTAATTTTTGCCCATATTTTGAAAGAAAGTCATCAGCATATATGTTCATTTTGAAACTACCACTTTAAATTCAATCAGTTTTAAAGGTGAAGTGACAATGCAAATTTCTTTCAACCGATTTCTCTGAAAAATTTCCTATGCATGAACAACATGTATTTGCATATGTCTAATTTGTTTCTGATTTTTCCACCAATTGTTTTTTTTTTAAATAAAAATTCGAAAATAGGTCCTCCCACTTTAAATTCAATCAGTTTTAAAGGTGAAGTGACAATGCAAATTTCTTGCAACTGATTTCTCTGAAAAATTTCCTATGCATGAACAACATGTATTTGCATATGTCTAATTTTTTTCTGATTTTTCCACCAATTGTTTTTTTTTAAATAAAAATTCGAAAATAGGTCCTCAAGTTCTCACACTGTCAAAATTTACATCCGGGAGAGAGCGCGCGTATGGCATGCCAATTGTACCAAAAGGACAGTTTAATGTACATTAGATTGTGATATTTTTGAGGATTGGTCATGATTATCCTGATAAAGTCATTATGTTTGGTTTTGTATGTTAATGAATATAATTTTAAAACTCTCTCATAGGAAAATCTGAAATACAATCTTTAATTTGGATACAAAAAAAACATGTTTCATTATTTTTTACAGGCACTCTAATTTGATATTGAATTTGTTCAACTTAATGGTGGATGCTAGCGTACCGGACATTGCATTGGAACCGGATAAAACCGTGAAAAAGGTGTATATTGGGCACCAAATAGTATAACAACAAACAATATTCTGATTTATTACTCAATTTTAAATATTGGTGTATTGCATTTGATTTCAGGTTCAGGATAAGTTCAGGCTGGATTTGACAGATGAGGAAGCGGTTCACTACATGCAGAATCTAATAGATGAAAGTGTCAGTTCTGTTATGCCAGCACTGGTAGAACAAATTCACAAAATTGCTCAGGTATTTAGTACACATTTAATTCATATACATACATATATGTGAAATATTATGTTACACTTGCAAATCACGTATTGTACTATTACAGTACTGGAGACGGTGAGACTTCGAGACTTCATTCCCAAACGAGTGACAAAAATAGTATTTGTACATAAGGCAACTGGGGTGTCTATACACAATTTTGAAGCAAAAAGTTTTCCTATACAAAGACCTGTTCAGGAAATGTGAATAATAACATTCTCTTTTTTCTAAGCTACTGAAATAAAATATTTTGGATTTGTAATGTATCCATTATTTGACATGATTCATATTATCCATGTCATAAAATGTATTAATATAGATATTAATTAAATTGTTAACGTGTTAAATTATATATAATAATCAATTAATTTGGAGCATTTATAAATTTACCAACACTTTGGGTGGGTAAAAGGATAAATATTCGGCGAACCACGTGATCTGGTGGGTGGTGTTAAACGGGATAAAGTTGGTTTCGTTAGTTAATCGTCTGTAAATATTCGAGGCACACCAGGAGAGACTCGTCGATGATAATGCGACCATTAACATCAACCAAGACTCTCCTGGCGTGCTTCGTTTTCACTGCACTGTGCACCCACAGACAACTGTTTTCTGTCATCTGGGACGATGAACGGTACACCATTTTACAAAATAACGGACAAGCATACTGACTAGCCGTTTTGAACGGGCCAAGCTGTGAGTATTTGTTAATTTTTGAAATGATTTAAAATGGAATTATGCGATTATACAAGGTGGGAACAAATTTGGAGGTTCGCCGCCGCCGCCTTTTTTGCCTAAAACTTTTAAACGGATTCCCCCTAAATTCAAGCAAATTGTTCAGTGGTAAGCGCAATAAAATCTTCCATTTTTGTTAACAAAGTTGCGCTTTTCAGGACGGTACAAGACTGCGCATGTCGTTTTACGATAAGAATGGCACAAATTTACAATCTTATGGCGCTATAGGAATCCATTATATACTAAGCATCGTCGTTAGCCTCGCAAACATAGGGCCCTCAATGTCCGTGGTGGCCTCGAAATTTTTTGACAAGGACAATATAAACCCTTATCCCTATTGGAAAAATCCTCCACAGTGGTGGGATTTGGAACACACCAAATGTGGTGTTTATGGAGGTTTGTGGTGTATGTGGTGGAAAATTGCTACCACAAACACCACAAACCACCATAAACACCACATGTGGTGTGTTCCAAATCACACCACCGTGAAGGATTTTTCCAATTATAGGGAATGTATTGCAAATATATTATCCATGCATGGTGCAATATATTTAAAATTTATTTCCAATACATTGCAAATATAATTGCCATGCATATAAAATATATGGAAAAGACCAATTTCAGTGTATTCCACATACATTTGCCATATATGCAACAAATACATTTAACATATAGTATGACTTTTTCGTGTGGGATGGAATTACATTATGACCATTGGATCCTATATGCATGAGGACCATTAGGCCCTTGGTACTATGGATTTGATTTTGACCTCTGGACATTATTAGGCCCATGCATTGGGTTCATTGGATTGGGACCGCGAGATTAAATTCAGGTTATCAATTTCAGTTTGGGTCCATTGATTCGGACTTCCGTTTTCACGTCAACGGAACGGTTTTCACGTCAACGGAACGGTGTTGTATATTTCAAACACTTGACAGCTGGTAAATAATGATTGTAATTTAACTGAAATTTGTTCAGCGCATATGGATCATGAATATAAGTTCACCTGCAGATGTAAATACATTTAGCACGCTTAAAAAATAATATTAACAGAAAATTAATTAATTGATGTCTATGGACTCATTGCTGTGTTTTTAAAAGCATATTCGTCGATTAGAGAGGATTCCGATTGGGAATGTAATATTGGTAAATCTTGTTCTTCTCGTAACCGATGAGAATGCGGATTGAGATACCTGTACATAATATAGAGATATTGAATACACAGTATAGTAAAATTAAAATATAATTAATTGAAAAGTTCAGGCTACATTTACCTTCTCACATTCATGATTGCTACGGTAATTCCCATCATCACCATTCCAATAAATATGCTACAGATCACAATTGCGGAAAACTGCCCAATCCCTGATACAATATACAAAACAATTAAATGACAATAATTTAAATTAATGTACATTATTCCAATATTTTCTACATGTTACCTAGTTGGACATCCATGTTTTCCATTTCATTGGAAGCTACAAATAATAAAATATATTTTTAGAAATATACATTTCCATATTTTTTAAACCGCGTACAACAAAACATGAATTATTTATAAAATCTAGAAACACATTCAACATTCATATTATATATATTTATATACATTTTAAACCTGTGAAAATAACCTTAACTTACAAATTGCATCTTGCCTGATGTCATCTTGAGACAAATCTTCATCGTCGCCATCTTCCACATCTAAAAAATGCAATTAGTAGTGCAGACAAATTACATAGAAATCTTCCAAAATATATAATCAAGTATGTAATATGTCACCTGAGTTAGTGTTTGGTTCTGCCAGAAATGCATCATTTACAGGTGATGATTGATTATCTGCCTTTTGTGTAATTTGCCCTGTAAATTAAAATTGTACATTTCATATATTACAAAGTTAAATTTAAATATGAAATTAATATAATGATTAACCTTTGTATTGACAGATGAATCCATTTCGTAGATCACACTGTACATCAAACCAATTCTGTCCTAGTTTCACGCAATCTTCGTTACTCCGCAGATTATTCGGCTCACCGGCAGCCCAGGAATTGTACGCAACAGCTGTTCCGTCACTGTAAGCCCACTCGCCATTTTTGTTATACCGAATTCCAATCCATGTGTCCACCATCCTGCATTGAAATATTATTCATATTATGTTTTATTCATATCACTGTCTGTTTAAAGTATCATTATAAAATGGAGTTTAAAGTGTCGCGTACCACGAAGCTCTACTGTTTTGTTCTCTGTAAATGGCCGTTATATCTTTCTCTGTCATATTAGCCCACCATCTAAATATGTAGTGAATTGAAAATATTAATTATTTGCACCAGACTCTCGATAATCCGGCCACCTGTGACACCTTAAAGGTGAACTGACACGGTTTTGTTTATAGCCAGTAGGCATTTAGGACGTTTTGGTGCAAGTGGCAAGCCATATGCACTGTCCCGGATTTATATTTTGAGTGAGGACTTGAGGACCTATTTTTATTTAAAAAACTAATTGGTGGAAAAATTAGAAAAAAATTGGACATATGCAAATACATGTTGTTCATGCATAGGAAATTTTTCAGAGAAATCACTTGCAAGAAATTTACTTTTACAGTTCACCTTTAATCAGCTTAGGAAACTATGGAACCTTTCAGTGTAGATGATGGTCTTAAGATGATTGAAGATTGCTTCGGTCATGACGGAAGCCAGATTTCCTCCTTTCATTTTGCAACGCGCGTGTGCGTCATCGAATGTTTCCATCATTTCAGAGATTTCATAACAGTAATGGCCGAATATGTTGGCAGTACAGTTTAAGGAAACTAAGTTAAAATTTAGAATTTCATTATATAGGATTATTTCGATTATTTCTAATTCGGTTTAATAAAATGTACCGTCGTATTCGCATATGTACAGCATCTTCCTGGAACAATCCTCATCATCCCATTCCAGATAACGTTCATACCACATACTAACACAGTGTTGGTTTTTGCCAAAGTTGTTTGGCTCCCCCCTATGCCACTTTGAAAAGCCTTGCAAACGCGTGTTGTCCATGTAAACGAATTCGCCTTCCACTTTCCGGTCACTTATTCCAATCCAATACCTATGTAACCTGGAAATAAATTATGGTACATAGTTTATTTATAATTATATCGGTTAATATAATATTCAAGTATATAAAGAGTCACTTGCAATTTTCTAATGCGCAGTTTTTGCAGAAAAACTTGCGTCTCGGCATCTTTAACGACGGCCAATATTCCGCCACCGGTCTCGCAAAGAACTTCTGCATCTTCATAAGTAGCAAATATTGATGAGACTGAGAAGCAGAGGTCCCTGAACTTGTAGGTTCCTTGAGGACATCCAAAATCTGTTGAACAAATAATGTTTTAAAAAAACAGTCTATGGTAAATTAAATTTTGTTTTTAAAATCAAAATGCTGTCAATTGCATGAATTTAAATGCATAATTTACTATTTTATTGAAAATATTCAGTTACTCCAGTCTTTATATTTTACAATGGAACCCCCCCCCCCCCCTCCAGGATCCAAAATGTGGTCTCTTATAAGGGGTGTTGCTATACACAGATTCCACTGTGTATATCTCTAAATTAAAGTTATTTGCTCAATTCTCATCAACAGTAATGATGTGAAAAATAAAGAAATATTACAGCAATATTATCAAAGGGATATAATCAAGATAAACTAAGCTTTGATACATAATACAAGTTTTAAACCATTTAGAAAAACCTGGAAAATGTGGTGGAGTCAGGGAATGTGAGAAAATGTCAAATTCTGGAAAATTGATATACATAAATAATATATATAGAAATTAAATGTGCATGATATACAAATTATTTAGAAAAATATGGTTGCAACAAAACAAATTTTCATTGATATTTTACATGAGACCTGGATTTTCCATACCTGGCTGGCAATTTTACTATTTATGCCCTGATCTTCAAATTTTTCCTAATTAAACAATCTGGAAAACCTGGAAAACTCAAGGAAAATGATATTCACAAATTGTTACAAACTAGTTGTAAAGTAGTACTATATATGACATGTTATGGGCGGTGAGTTTACATACGTGCATAATAATAGTTTTAAACAATTGCAAATATTAGCGTAACACCCAAAAATCATACTCAGTTTTCAATCTTACCAATATCTCCAAGTTCCTTCTGCAACAAAGTTGGATGCACAACACAAAGTAAAATTAGGAGAAAGATTTCGGCGTTCATTATCACATCTCCCGCCAATTCCTGAACAAAGCGGAGTCGTTGCAAACCAAACTGCTTCTGAAATATAATCCCAAATATTTTTCAATTAACAATAACATCTTGGCTACACGCTGAAGGAGCAGTAGCCGAAAATAGATAAGAAACTGGTAGGAAACGTTCACTTCCGGTGGAGACCATAATTCACTGATGGCATCAATTTCTCGACGCCATTTCAAGTTTCAGCTTTAAATTAACAGTTTATTTCTCGCTGAAAAAATGCATTCAACTCTTGAACATTTAACATTGGCACAATAACGAGTGCCATAAAAACAGAGAACATCAATCTATATTTTGCAATGAATTTTTCAATTTATCAATCGCGCACATCATGACTTCGATCATCGACATCATCACTAATTTCAAATGTACATTTTGCTTTTTTGTGTACTGATCCTAAACCATCATTAAAGTCAAAATCATCATCTGAATCCATGAGATCAACCATCATCAGCATTTGGTCCACAACACTGGGGCGGCTCCGCTTCGGAGTTGAATTAATTTTTGGTTGTTGCGGCACCACGCAAACCCCAGCTTTAAGTTCAATCCCAACATCATCAGTTTGTATTCCTGAACGAGAAGTGGATGCTTTACTTGGCTTGAAACCAAGTGGATGCAAAGCTCTTAAACCAAGTGGATGCAAAGCTCTTAAACCAAGTTGAACCCGCTTGGCTCCTATGGCTCGTGCACCTGTCGTGAAATATAATCGCGTTAAATCTTACATATAAAACTGGTCATCTAAATTATAATAACACCTAATTTTCCATTTTGTTATTCATTTCTCACCAATATTAATGTAACTGTGGACAGCATATGGTGTAACTGAATATGTTTCGCTCAAATAACCTTCGAGGAGCATAAACGCGAGAATGTGTTCGCAGTCATCTCGGGACAGATTTGATTTACAAATTTCGAATTTAATTTTGTCCACAACTTTTCCCTGCCATGCATCCAGCAACTGAAGACCTGAAAAATGCAAAAATATTTATTGCACCATACCTAAATATATTTTACAACAGATTTCAAAATAAACACACGCGTACCAGTCATTTGAACATTTCTACTTGCAGCCTGGTTTAATATTTGAGTAACTTGCACACATGAATCTGTTATGTCAACTTCTTTTCTAACAGCTTTGTCTCCTAAAAATGAAATTATGATGATGAACAATTTGAGAAATGCAATTATTAAATTAAAATAAACCTCTTAATTCAGGGTTGCAATTGTCACACATCATTTTGCAGTCTCTCGAGTCCCATCGTTCACCAAAATGGTCAGCTATGATTGACCTTCTGCACCTAATTTTAAGAATAGCGTATTAAAACGACAGCAAAAGTCCAAAAATATACTATCAGTTAACTACCTCTTGTGATCAATACTGTATGCCACCATAGAATACAGATTTTCCTTTCCCGCCATTTCTTCATATATCATTGATGTCAGTTTGAAAATGTCCGAAAACCTGTAGAAGAGTACGCAATCAGCTGACTTTTCATCCCGTCCTAAATTAAAAAACAAAAACAAATAAAAGACAACACTAGATGTTGGGAATTAAAGTTGTTTAAATTGAATATCGTTCTGTATCGTTTATCGTTTCTGTATCGATTTGCCTTGTACTTAGATCGATATGAC